>JAOQMS010043300.1:0-12051 GCA_027563885.1 Erythroxylum longipes
CTTACTAAACTGATGTAAACATCAATTGTACTTCAAAAGTTCCAAAATTCATACATTCAATTACTATTCCAGCTTTTACTAGAAGCAGCTCATTCGGGTTAACTTGTATGGCCATTTTGACATATAAAAAGAGGTTTTGGGGCAATATGTTCTTCTAACCAAAAGTTCCTCTACGTGTCAAGTTTCTAATGAACTAAAGTTCATACAATTTAGGTTAGTATTTATAAAGTTATCCACAAAATACTGCATACTACTCCCAACTAATGACAGAATCCTAATTTCAAATTTAGGCCAAATTTCATCACCCTTTGGGACAGAATCAAAATTTCATTCCTTCATGATAGTTGTAGGCATATGAGTTTAGTTTAATCCAAAATAAAAATCACCTTGTTTGGATATATATAAGTCAAGTTATAGCCTAAATACTGACAACTATTTAGTGAAATCCGTCCAGTGAAACCAGTACAATTCATTTACATCTTACACTTTCAACACTCTTACTCCAACATTCATCCTTTTCACCACAATTTCACCTTAGTCATGCCTCAATTACACATCAATTTCATGTCCAGACCTCAACTCATCAACAAATCCATACACATTCTATCCAATCAAGCATCAAATAATACATATGATAACATGCAAATCAAGATTAGTATTCCTATACCTTCTTTAACTCAATTCCTACTTCAATACTCAAACTACTCTAACCTTTCAAGCAAATATCACACGTTCAAGATTAAGATGACTAATAGGACAGCAACATAGAAAATAGCAGGATCTAACTCCCTTGGTACAGTAGCATGTAAGTACTTCATGTGATGATGATGATTTAACAAGTAAGCAAAAATTCTAGGAGGTGTGAGTGAGAGAGTTTCGGTGGTGATTAGAGAACAAGATGATGAAGAACTAAGCAAAACATAACACCCCAGCAGAAACTTGTCTCCTCCAATGCTAGGTGTCACCAAATGGTAATAGCATGTGACTTCATGCATGTTCTACACTTGTCCCACTTAGGAGTTGCCACTCATCCACACAACATGCTGCGATTTGTCACCAAGTAATTAGTTGACGTATAAAACATAAATAAACTGTATTTATTTAGGCCTAATTTGACAAATTTGTCTTCATAAAAGTTGTACTTATTCTCTTAGCTTTCTAATGGTACAAAGTTTGTAATTTTTGGACATCGTAATCAAAATATATGACACTTACAAGTTTAAGTGTCACACTTAGATGTCACCAAGCAATTAACCACGTATAAACTATAAACTATATTGATTTATCCTGAATTTGACAAAGTTGTCTTCATAAAAGTTGTATCTTATCCTCTTATCTTTCTAACGGTATAAAGTTTGTAATTTTTGAACATAGGAATCAAAAGATATGGCACTTAGAAGTTGGTGTGTCACATTGATTTGCAAACAAACACTAGATGTCACTCTAGATGTCACAATTGATCATACGAAAAATTCACTTCAAGCTTAGATTTTTAAGAACTTTCAAGCCTTATTTTCAATTAATCATCACCCAAACCTTGTGTAATGTATCCATGACATATATTCCAAGACCCGGGCCCAACATTACTACCTTAAGTCTCTAATGAAGACAATAAATTCCAATTCTCTAAGAATGATTCTTTAAACCATAATTTAAGACATATGCAATTTATGTTCAATGAAACATTTCAACTAGGGTACAATTTGGGGCCTTACAATTTTCTCCTCGTTAAAAGAATTTTGTCTTCGAAATTCATACCTGATCAAAATAGTTGAGGATACTGAGCCCTCATGGTCTCTTTTAGTTCCTATGTTGCTTCCTCAAGTCCATGATGTTGCCAGAGTACTTTCACCAACGGTATTTGCTTGTTCCTAAGTTGTCTGACTTCTCTGGCTAATATAGAAATAGGCCCTTCTTCATAAGAAAATTCCGGTTGTACTTGAATTTCTTGCCCAGGAATCTTATGTGTGTCATCAGACCGATATCTTCTCAACATAGAAATATGAAACACATCATGTAATTTGGCTAATTATCTAGGAAGAGCTAATTGATAAGCTACTGGTCTAACTCTCTTTAGAATCTCATAAGGACCAATATAACGTGGACTGAGCTTACCTTTCTTCCCAAACCGAAGCATGTGCTTCCAAGGCGATACTTTCAAAAATACCTTATCACCTACCTGATACTCAATATCTTTTCTTTTTAAATCAGCATAGGACTTTTGTCTATCACTGGCAGCTTTCAATCTTTGTTGGATAACTTGAACTTTTTCTTCAGTATCTTTCACAATTTCAGGCCCGATAATCTGGTTTTCATTCAATTCGGTCCAACATATAGGAGTTCTACACTTCCTACCATACAATGCTTCATAAGGCGCCATGCCAATGCTCATTTGATAACTGTTGTTGTAAGCAAACTCCATCGGAGTCAGATAATTATCCCAACTCCCGGGAAACTCTAACACACAACCCCGTAACATATCTTCCAATATCTGTATAACTCGTTCAAATTATCCGTCTGTTTGGGGTTGGAGAGCAGTACTAAACTTAACTTGAGTACCCAATGCTTTCTGTAAACTTTTCGAAGTAAATCGAGGATCATGATCATAAATGATCGACAATGGTACTCCATGCAATCTCACTATCTCATTCACATATAAATCCGTGATTCTATCTAAAGAATAGTTAGGACGAACAGGCAGAAAATGAGCAAATTTGGTAAACTTATCTACAATCACCCATACCACATCATGCTTCCTTTGAGTTAGCGGAAGTCCAGTGACAAAATCCATGATAATGTTATCACATTTCCACTGAGGAATAGAAATAGTATGTAACAAACTGGATGGAACCTGGTGCTCAGCTTTAACTTGCTGGCATGTCAGACATTTTGTTACATAATCCACAACATCCCGTTTGATACTTGACCATCAGTAATACTGCTTCAGATCCTGATACATCTTGTTTCCCCCAAGATGTATAGTAAAGATTATATTATAAGCCTCAAATAACAACTTTTTCTTCAGTTCATCATTAGCTGGCACATATAACCGATCTTTATAATACAATTCACCATCTCCTTTCACAAAAAAATCAGACCGATTACCTTCCTGAGTAGCCAAGATAAGTTGTTGTAACTTATCATCAACTCTCTAAGCATCACAAATTTCTTGTCTTAAGATAGGCCTTACTTTCAACTGAGCTATTAAAGCTCCATCATATACAAATTCCCATTCATTTTGCTTAAGTAATAATGTTGAAATGGTCTTCCGACTCAAGGCATCTGCCCAACATTAGCCTTACTCGGATGATAATTCACAATACAATCATAGTCTTTGAACAGTTCCAACCAACGTCGTTGTCTCAGATTGAGTTCTTTCTGGGTAAGTAAATACTTCAGACTCTTATGATCCGTGAAAATTCTACACCTTTCACCATATAGGTAGTGCCGCCAGGTTTTTAAGGCAAACACTATTGCTGCAAGTTCCAGATCATGAGTAGGATAATTCTGTTCATGAGTTTTTAGTTGCCTAGAGGCATAAGCAACTACCTTTCCTTCCTGTATCAAAACACAACCCAAACCAGTTCCAGATGCATCACTAAACAAAACATACTCCTTACCAGAAATAGGTTGGACTAATACAGGAGCCTCGGTAAGCATACTTTTGAGTTAGTCAAAACTACTCTGACATCTATCAGACCATTCATACTTCACTTCTTTACGTAACCATTTAGTTAAAGGGGATGCTATCACTGAGAACCCCTTGACAAACTGACGGTAATAACTAGTTAGACCCAGAAAACTTCTCACTTCAGTCACATTCCGTGGTGGCTTCCAATTAACAATCACTTTTATCTTACTAGAATCAACTCTAATTCCCTCAGACGAGACAACATCCCCTAGAAATAATATCTCCTAAAGCCAGAATTCACACTTACTCAACTTAGTATACAACTTTTTTTTTCCGCAGGGTCTGTAATATAATTTGGAGATGTTCAGTATGGTCCTGTTTATTCTTAGAATAAACTAGGATATCATCTATAAACACCATAACAAACTGAACACTCTATTAATCATATCCATAAATGCTGCTGGAATATTAGTTAACCCGAATGGCACTACTAGGAATTCATAATATCCATAATAGGTCCTAAATGCAGTCTTTGGTACATCCACATCCTTTATCCGAAGCTGATTACAACCCGATTGTAGATCTATCTTTGAAAACACTCCTGCATCTTTCAACTGATCAAATAAGTCTTCAATCCTTGGCAACAGATACTTATTCTTCACTGTGACTCTATTCAATTGTCTATAATCGATGCACATTCGTAGTGTGCCATCCTTCTTCTTAACAAACAACACCGGTGCTCCTCATGGTGACACACTTTGTCGAATAAACCCTTTATCCAGAAGCTCTTGTAACTGCACCTTCAACTCATTTAGTTCAGTAGGAGCCATTCTATACGGTGCTCTGAATATAGGAGTAGTGCTAGGCATAAATTCAATAGATAACCCCACATCCCTTTCAGGAGGGAGTCCAGGCAATTCTTCCAAAAACACATCTGGAAACTCATTCACCACCGGACTATCTAGCAATTTACCAACCTCCTTCTTAGAATCAATTACAAGAGCTAGATATGCTTCACATCCCTTCCTGAGAAGCTTCTGAGCTTGCATAGCAGATACCACATTAGTTAAAGAACTAGTGTGAACGCCATGCAATACTATTTCAGACTAATCGGGTCTCTTAAACATAACTGTCTTTGTATTACAGTCAATTACTGCTTGATGCTTAGACAACCAATCCATACCCAGAATTAAATCAAATTCATGAAAAGGTAATCTGATCAGATCTGCTATATAATTATTTCCTTGGATCATAATAGGACAGTTCCTATACACCTGATTAACTGACACACTACTACCCAGAGGATTGGCCACATACATGTCATACTCTAACTGATCTATAGGCACCTCCATATCAAACATTTCTCCAACACAGATATATGAATGAGTAGATCCAGGGTCAATCAATGCATGCATTTCAGAATTAAAGAGAGAAACAATAGTAGTAATAACATATGGTACATCCTGATCCTTATGAGCTTTCAATGCATAAGCTCGAGCCGAAGCAGAAGGCACAGCTGGCCGATTTATAGTTTTTGAGTGGGAACTCAGATTAGTCATGTTTTGATTATATCCTCCTCGACCTCTACCTTGTCCTCTGTTCCCAGCACTTACAAGTTGGAGTATCACATTGGTTTGCAACAAACACTAAATGTCACTCTAGATGTCACAATTGATCATGCAAAAAATTGACTTCAAGGTTAGATTTTTAAGAACTTTCAAGCCTTCTTTTCAATTAATCATCACCCAAATCTTGTGTAATGTATCCATGACATATATTCCGAGACCCGAGCCCAACATTAATACCTTAAGTCTCTAATGAAGACAATAAATTCCAATTCTCTAAGTATGATTCTGTAAACATAATTTAAGACATATGCAATACATGTTCAATGAAACATTCCAACTAGGGTACAATATGAGGCCTTACAGGAGAGGCTCAATAAGGTTACTATAAATAGTTTTTAAGGTCTCATGTTGCCTACTTAAGTAAGTTCGTGGACATTTAGTTTTTCTTATCCGTTAAAAGGCCCACACATTAAGACAGGTGCAGAAAGAAGCTAATGATATAAAGATATACAACTTTCATAAAGTTTGATCCAAAATTTTAGGAGCTTGTTCAACCAATTTAGTAACTCGTTCATTGTGCAATGGATAGCAAAACAGTTACTTTTCCTCATTTTGTCTCTTAATACAAGTGCATGATTGATCTTGGGCTCCTAATTAAATTTCATGCTATTACTAACAAATGATATTAGAGTGGTTCCATAATTGTATAAATTTGAATGGAGATTTTTGAATTTCTTAGAGTGGTTCCATAATTGTATAAATTTGAACAGAGATTTTTGAATTTCTCCATTAGGAAATCGGAGAAATTAATATATTTATTCTCATATAAATTTCATATTTTTTGAACAAGCATCACATGGAGAAACGAGTCAAAATGGACATTGGGGTGATTTTCTAGTGAAGTATCACCAAAATCTGGTGAAAATAACAAAAAATGTTGTAAAAAATAGCCTTTTTAGGCGACTAGTGAGAGAAATGGATAAAGAAGCACCATGCTACTTCTGGGACGCATTTAGTGTTTGGCACATGTTATACACACATACCAGATAGCTGTTGCATGTGGAAGGCTGGTGATGGACACGTGTTTGTGGGTGGGACACATGTACCTAAAGTGATCGGTGTGTTTATGCCATACGACACTAAAGACGACGTATATCTTTGCGCATTTGTTGTATAGTAAGCATGTGCCCTAAGGAATTGAGAGAGAGAAACTCTAGCTTCCCTCTAACTTCTTACACACTCACCCAAACCCTAACCCTAGATCTGAACCATCTTCAGCTCTGTTGGTCTCTAACCTTACAATGGAGATTGATTTCTCACCTTTACCCTCAAATCTTATAACAAATTCATCAATTTCACTCCCCAAACTCTCAGCTCCTATCGTAGGTGACACAGTAACTGGCATTAGAAAGACATGGAAGCAGGCAGTGGGAGATAACTCGGGCTCCTCCTTGACTTATAGCCCTCTTGTGGAGATTGGAGGGAAATTAATAGTGGCTCCCAACCTAGACATCCTACAGGAAGGTGCTAGGACATAGGAAGCCACCTTAGTTGGGCTTTTTATAGATAAAAGGCCTGCATTTCCAGTAATACAGGCATGGGCTCAACGAAATTGGAAAGGGAGAGGTCTTATGGAGGTCATGTTAACTACGAAGGATAATTTGATTTTCACCTTTTCTTCCAAATCGGAAGCTCAAAAGTTGATAGAAGAGGGCCCTTGGCATATCTCTCAGCTCCTATTATTTCTCCAAAATTGGCAACCGGGAATGGAATTAGAAAAAATTAGAATGAAGAATATCCCTTTTTGGGTGAATATCCACAACATTCCATTAGAATATTGGACTACTAAGGGTTTGAGTATGTTAGCTAGTTATTTAGGGAAACCTATAAGCATGGATGAAAACACTGCATTAGGGAAAAGGGTAGGTTTTGCTCGGTTATATGTGAGCATAGACATGACTAAGGAAATGCCAAACAACATTCCTATTCTTAGGTTGGCGAATGAATCCTCTCTTAATGAGGATAAAGTCCTGGTAACTTATCAATGAAAGCCATCTCTGAAGGCCCAGGGCAAAGAATGGAAGCCAACAGGGAAAGTCTTTAGTAGGGGTGATTATTGGGAGGTGAGGGGAATGGAAGAGATTATCTCGGGCGACAGTAAAGAAAGTGCGGATGAAGAGGTGGTTTCTGCAAACTAGGAGCAAGTTCAGGCTGAAAAAATGTCCTCTACAAAAGGGGAGTGCAATCAAAAGGAGAATTCCCCAGCTTCAACCCAGCTAGAAGAAAAGTCTCACACTCCACCCTACGCACAAACATCACTAATGAATAAGGGAGAAAATTCCCTGATTCAGTCTATAGGAGTTCACTCCAATGAAGGAGTTATAGTTCCCACAAATGCACAAAATGAGAATGAGCAAAGTTAGATGGAAGAGGATAGGCAGAATGGAGTGAATCAAGAAGAGAAATTTAAGACAGTTATCTCTAGGAAAAGTAACAGAAGCAGTAGGAAATGCTCCCAAGGGAAAAGTAATATTCTATGACTCTAATCGTATGGAATTTTCGAGGAATAAATAACCCTTCCAAGCTCAATGCAGTAAGGGATTTTGTCCTAAAGGAGAAGCCTCTTCTTTTTTGTCTTTTGAAAACCAAAATTAAAGAAGTTAATTTGAATAAACTTGGTTGTTTCAGTAGCAAATGGCAGTTTCTCACAAACCATCAAAATCATTCCTATGGTAAGATTATTATTGCTTATGATGGCGAGTTCTTGGAGGTGAAAGCTAAGGAATCTAGCCAACAGTTTATACACACGATATTAAATTCAGAATGGAAAATTGTTGTGTTTCTGCTACTTTTGTCTACGGTTTCAATATTGTGTTTCAACGCGTTGAACTCTGGAATTCTCTTCGAAAATTAAGGCTTCCATCAATGATCCATGGTTAGTTAGTGGAGACTTTAACACTACCTTATACAGATCGGAAGCAGAAGGGAATTATAATTTACTCAACTACTCTCCGGATATGTTTGATTGTATGCAAGAGGTGGAGCTTATTGATCTGAAATTTGAAGGCCATAGATTCAATTGGTCAAATAAACAAAACTCTATTTGGCATATTAGGAAAAAATTGGATCAGGTAATGGTTAATTAGGAATGGCTCAATACGTTTTTAAGAAGCACAACCCAATTCCTAAACCCGGGAATCTCTGATCATAGTCCTATGAGGATCGAAAGTTTGTTTACCAAAACTAAAATTCTTCATCCTTTCACGTTCCATAAATTTCTGGTTAATATGGAGGGTTTTCAAGAAGTGATAAGGAAGGGCCTTGACTGTGATTTCTTTGGGACTAAACAATTCATATGCATCCAAAAACTTAAGGCTATCAAAAAGGAACTGAAGATCCTGAACTCATTGGGAGGACATAATATCTCTAAGAAGGTAGAAATAGATAGGGATAAACTCTCTGTTATTCAGAAATTATTGGCGAAAAAACCTACAGATCTTATTCTAGCTTCAACTGAAAAGGAAGCTCTTAAGAACTACTTATACTTGGTGGATAATCAATATTCTTTATTGAAGTAGAGAGCAAGAGTAAATTGGATTAAGGATGGGGATAGATGTACTAAATTCTTCTTCAATTATGTTTTAGCTCGAAATTACAGAAACTGAATTTCTTCCATAATTTCTAAATCAAGAGAGACTGTGTATGGATAAGAAAGAATAGCAAGGATGCTTTGAAGTTTTTTAAAAAATCTACAAAGTTCAGATGTTTCCCCTCCTGGAATTGAAGCAGATATTGAACAGTTTGTTTCAGTAAGAATTCCACAACATGAGGCTTCCTTACTAATCAAAAAAGTTTCGGATCAGGAAATTGAGAAAGTTGTTTTTGATATGAATGGCTCTAAAGCTCCTGGACCTGATGGGCTGAATGGAATCTTCTAACAGAAATCTTGGAATAGTGTAGGGGGTTTAGTCAAGGAGGTTGTTCATAAATTTTTCCTACAAAGAGTATTGTTAAAAGAAATAAATAAGACTTTTCTATGTTTGATCCTTAAAAATCCCAATCCATCATCATGGAGTGACTTTAGACCTATTTTCTGCACAAACTTCCTCTACAAGATCATTGCCAAGATCTTGGAAAATTGGTTGAAGGAGGTCTTACATTTACTGATCAGTGAGAATCAACGAGCTTTTATATGCAGCAGAGACATTGGGGGCAATATTCTCCTAGTATAAGAGCTCTTAAAAGGGTACAACAGCAGGAGAAGCCCTAAAAATTGTATTATTAAGGTGGATTTAGAGAAAGCCTTTGATAGTATAAACTGGAATTTTCTGCTCAAAACCATGGAGGCCGTGAACTTCCCTCGTAGCTTCATAGGCTGGATCAAAGAATGCATTGCCACAGCTTCCTATGGATTATTGATAAATGGGAGTCTTACTGAGATTTAAAGGCAAGAAAGGGCTTAGGCAGGGAGATCCTCTATCCCCTTATCTTTGCCTAATATGTATGGAGGTCCTCACTCAAATACTGAAGCACAACACCTCAGGAGACTCCAAATATAGATTTAATTCTAAATGTAAGAAGCTTTCACTACCTACCTTATGTTTTGCAGATGATCTTATTCTTCTAAGTAAGGCAGATGTACACTCAGTCTCCCTACTAATGAATACTCTCAAATCTTTTAAGGAGGTTTTAGGTCTGGGTATTAATCTCCACAAGAGTTATCTCACTATCTCTAAAAGTGCTTCTCATTTGTCAAATGCCTTAGCCCTAGTTATAGGAATGGATTTGAAGGATCCTCCACTTCATTATCTGGGAATTCGTATTCAATCTAGGAAACTAAGGTTTTGCGAATGCTTTCCTTTAATAGAAAAAATCCAGAAAAGATTGGGATCTTGGACCAATAGAGCTCTATCCTATGGTGGGAAACTCCAGCTCCTAAAGTCAGTGATCCTATCTATGCAAACTTATTGGTGTTCTTATCTTTTTCTCTCAAAAAGGCTTATTAAAACTCTAGATAAGCTGATGAAACAGTTTCTATAGGGGAAAGGAAATGGGGAGAAAGGAATGGCAAAAGTATGTTGGAAGGCTATCTGTCTACGGAAAGAAGAAGGTGGATTAGGGCTGGAGTCAATCAGCAAGAAAAACAGATTGCTTATGACAAAGAGGATTTGGAGAATCCTAAGTGACAAACAATCTATATGGATCAAATGGATACACACCTATATATTAAAAGGGGAGAGTCTTTAGGCTCTAAAAACTAACGACAATTACTCTTGATTCTTTAACCAAATATTGAGAATAAGGGAAGAGGTGCAACAAAACATCACTTATCAACTGGGGATAGGAGAAAATTTTTCCCTATGGTACGATAATTGGGTAGGGCCTTTAATTCGTAATCAGCTAGTAAGATCCCTATTGGAGATGTTCTCAAAGAAAACCAAGCTCCATGAAATAGTTAGTAATGGAAGTTGGTTGTTAACTTCAGATGAGATTAGACTATTGTCCATTCCTAATTTTAGAAGCTACGGAGAGACAGACATATACTTATGGAATGGGGGTTCCTGTTTCAGAAATTACTATAAAGGAAGCAAAAAAAAATTGAGAGATGGGTCAGCTAATAGAGGGGATGGTTCCAACTGGTTTGGAACAAGATCCTTAGACCTAATGTCAGTTTCCTTCTCTGGCTAATTATGTTGAACAGGCTCAAGATATTGGATAGATTAAAGTTCCTATCCTTCCCTAAGACATTTATTCTATGTAATCTGGAGGATGAAACTAGAGAACACCTCTTTTTTCGTGTGATTATTCTAAAGAATTTGGGCTACAATCTCTAACCTATGCAATACTAGGACTAACCACTGCAAACTCTCTGAGATCCTACAGAAACTATCCCATCTAAAAAGCTCTAAATATGATAGGGATATCATACTGGTTTCATTTGCTACATGTGTCCAAGCTGTCTGGACTGAGAGAAATAACAGAAGATTCATAGAGGAACCTAACTCTCAAACCTCCGTTACAGATCTTACTATTGCTTGTATAAGGGAACAAGTGATTATAAATCAGTTAAACCTACACTGCAGCAGAGGGTTGGCCCTTAGATGGAGAGTTTAGCCTCGTTGGGGTTTCCTAACCCCTTACCACACAAGCAATTTCACAACACATAAGGCTAGATTTTGAACAGTTCAATTAGTCGGGTTCCAAGCAATAATCATCTACTTTCTAAAACTACTGAACTGTTTATTCATAAACATTCTCTTTATTATTCAAAGGATCAGTTAAGTACAGCATCGGAAAAAGGTTTTCAAGCAGTCTAAAATCATCTCATATATTTTAGAGAACTTCTATTTTCAGGTGCTCACCTGATGGTAAGGATAGAGGTTCTCAGCAAGTTTCGGGTTTAATGTGTGCTGTTATTCCCTTTTTTTCACTGGAATCAACACAAGAATGTTATTTGGTGAAGATTCATATGTAGATAAGAGGAGGAGAAATATCACGAGAAGCTCAACTGATCTGTAATCAGAAAATCTCAGAGAAACTCTGTAGAATCAGAGAAAATTGTAAATCCCTAATCGCTAAAAGAATCGTAAGAGGAAAAGGAGTAGTTACCTAAGATCTAGAACTCAAGGCGCAACATCAAGAGAAGGAAATCAAGGAGAAGATACACTAACAGTTACAAATCGAGACATCTCCCCCGCCCCGCCCTGTAACATCCCCTCGCCTATTGGAAAGAGTATTTTGGTCATTTTGGAATGGGTTAGGATTATTGAAAGTATTTTTGACATATTCATGCATTCATTTATGCACATGAATAGGAAATATTGAATTTTTGCACATGTAAATGATTGTACA
>JAOQMS010043301.1:0-12047 GCA_027563885.1 Erythroxylum longipes
AAGTATGAAATTTTTGGACATTGGAGTTGAGAGATATGATTATTAGAAGTTTGGGATGTTGCATAGGATGGACTTTCTGGACAGCTACAGTATTTTGAAAATTTGACCCCTTTAGAGGCAAATTTTGTTTTTGAGGTCTTCATGGAAGTTGTAGATCTAGAAATCTTCTTTCAAACAGTCTTTGAACAACCTTAATGCAATATTTGTAGTGAGAGTTATGCCTTTTTTTCTAACACAGGTCTGAGGAAGAAATACAAAGGAGGAAGAAGCAAGTTGCGATCGCGACTTTGCTGTTTTTCGCATAGAGTCGCGATCGCGACTTTGTGGCCGCTCTGTAGGTCGCAATCGCGACTAGTCGCGACCGCGACTTTGCTAGTGTTCCCAGACCTGAACACCTTTCACTTTTTTGATCATAACTTTGTCGTCCAACCTCTAAATGATCTTATTTTTAAAGCATTGGATTCCTAACACATTTCTATACCTCTACATAAACTTTTATAAATTTTGGTATTGATTCGAAAAATATGGATTGAATCAAAGTGAGGGGATCGGTTGGAAGAGGGTGAGTTGTATATTTTTACTGAACATGCTTCAGTATTTTGATGATATCTTAATCCGTAGAGCTCCAAATGAGATGATTTTTATTCCTAAGTAAGAGAGAGACATAGATCTACAAATTATCTGAAGGAATTGAATTTTAATTTGTTCTCTAAGACTTTAAATTTCTGGAGTGAATTTGGGTGTAGTGTACTGTTTCAGTGCAAAAATAGTCCAAAAATGTTTGGGCTATAACTTTCAGATTTTTAAACCAAATTGAATGATTTTAGTATCTTTAGAGACTTAAGACAATGGGTAACAAATGTTCTGAAGAGGTCCAATTGAAATTCCAATTTGAGTTTTCCCAAAATATGTTCGGAATTAGGAAAAAGTGAGTTCTTTTTTATGTTTGTCCGGTGTGGGCTCTCCACCCTTGTGGGATGCACATCCAGATGTCACTTAGGACGTCGAGCACGTGACTTGCAAGGGTGGGGTCTCAACAGTTGAAGTAGAAGGGTGGTTAGAGAGAACTGAAAGAGTGTTTGACCAGATGGACTATGAGGCTGATGAGAGATTTGATTATGCGGTCTCACTACTACAAGGTCCAGCATACCAGTGGTGAAAGACTATTCTAGGCAGTAACAACAAACGTTGTAGTTTTACTTGGGAAGATTTTTTGAGGGTGCTTCGAGAGAATTATATGCCTAAGATTTATCTGGACAGAAAGATGAAAGAATTTATAGATCTGAAGCAAGGTAGACTCACAGTGGCAGAGTATGAGCTATGCAACTGCATTGACTCCAACTGAGGAAGATAAATGTAGACGGTTTGAGGATGGGTTGAACATAGAGATCAGAACAAGGCTAGCTATTTCTAATTTGAATAGTTTCACAAAACTACGAGCAGCCTCAATCATAATTGAGCAGTTTTTAAAAGATGGTTAGGGAGAGTATAGACAGGAGTTTAGAGGGAAAAGGCAGGTTGAATCTCAGGTTGATTCTGGCAGCAGCTTCTGTAAACGCTAGAACAGATCGTCTCGATTCCAGACTAGATCGAGGCAATAAGAGTTTAGACCAAGAGGTGGATTTGTTCATATTGGTATAGGTAGAGGATCAGTGTTAAGAGGGCAGTTGCAACTGATGCCGGATTGTGAACATTGTGGTAAGAAGCATGGTGGTCAGTGTTGGAGGTTATCAGGAGCTTGTTTTTGTTGTGGCTCTATAGAGCATCAGATCAGAGATTGTCCTGAGACTTTGGGACCACAGTTTGTAATGAGAGAAGGAACAGTGACAGAGACAACTATACAGCAGAGTAGAGCTATCAGATCTGTACATAGCGGCAGAGGTAGAGGCAGAACTCAGTCAGCAAGGCACAGTGTCAAGACTGAGGTGCGGAGTAATTAGCTGCAGTCTCAGGCCATGGTCTATGCCATTACCAAAAAGGAGGCGCAGAACTCTCCAGATGTGGTAGCAGGTGTGCTGAATGCTTTTAATTTTAAAGCATTTGCATTGGTAGATCTAGGGTTTACACATTCATTCATTGCACCGCATTTGGCATCTGGACTACATTGTAAGAGAGAAATGTTGAATCGTGGTTTAATGATGAGTACTCCAGTAGGATGTACTGTAGTAATTGGTGAGGTATGTAAGCAGTGCATAGTTCGAATTAATCAGGCAGAATTAGAAGCTGATTTGATTGCATTGCAGTTAAAGGAAATAGATATTGTTCTAGGCATGGATTGGCTCACTGCTTATAGGGCAGTGATGGACTGTTATACTAAAGAGGTAGTTCTTGAATCCCCTAATCAGCCAAGAGTGGTGTTTCGAGGAGTTAGTCAGGTAGTGCCAGCATTAATTTCATTCATGAGTGCTTTGAGATTAATCCGAGGTGGATGTGATGCGTATTTGGCCCACATAGTTGATAACCGGAATGAACTAACCATTTAGGATATTCCTATTGTTAAGGATTTCCTGGATGTGTTTCCCACTGATCTACCAAGTTTACCCCCAGAAAGGGAGATGGATTTTACCATTGATCTTGTTTCAGGTACCGCTCCTATATCAATTCCTCCATATAGGATGGCACCTAAAGACCCAATTACAGGAGTTGTTGGAAAGGGGTTTTATTAGACCCAGTGTGTCACCTTGGGGAGATCTGATATTGTTTGTAAAAAAAGAAGGATAGGACTATGAGGTTGTGTATTGATTATCGGTAGTTAAATCAGGTAATAGTTAAGAATAAGTATCTATTGCCGAGGATTGATGATTTTCTTGATCAGTTACAAGGAGCTGAGGTATTCACAAAGTTAGATTTGAGATCGGGATATTATTAGTTGAGAATAGCTGAGGTTGATGTACCAAAGAGTGCATTTAGAACAAGATATGGGCACTTCGAGTTTTTGGTGATGCCGTTTGGATTGACTAATGCCCCGGTAGCTTTTATGGCCTTGATGAACAAGGTATTTCAACCTTATTTAGGTCGCTTTGTGATTTTGTTTATTGATGATAGTTTAGTGTATTCGAAGGGTAGAGAGGAACATGCAGAACATTTAAGATTGGTTTTACAGATAATGAGGGAGAAGCAGTTGTATGCCAAGTTTAGTAAATGTGAATTTTGGTTTGATCAAGTAGTAGTCTTAGGTCATATTGTATCTAGACAAGGCATACAGGTAGCCTTGAAGAAAATAGAATCAGTGATGAAGTGGGAAGCTCCAAGAAATGTGACTGAGATTTGGAGTTTCTTAGGATTAGCCGGTTATTACAGAAAGGTTTGTTGAGGGGTTTTCACTGATCTTAACCCCTTTGACAAAACTTCTAAGAAAGAATGTATCTTTTAGATGGAATGATGATTGTCAAAGAAGTTTTGAGGAACTGAAACATCGGTTGACTACAGCACTGGTGTTGACTATTCCTTCGGGAACTGGTGGTTATATAGTATATAATGATGCTTCGCATTAAGGATTGGGATATGTGTTGATGCAGTATGGCAAGGTGATATCCTATGCATCGAGACAATTAAGGTCCCACAAGATGAACTATCCGGTACATGATTTAGAACTTGCCACTGTAGTATTTGCTTTGAAGATTTGGAGACACTACTTGTATGGTGAAACTTTTCAGGTATTTACTGATCATAAAAGTTTGAAATATTTATTGAGTTAGAAAGAGTTAAATATAAGACAAAGGCAATGGATAGAGTTGTTGAAAGATTATAATTGTACAATTGAGTATCATCTTGGCAAAGCTAATATGGTAGCCGATGTATTAAGCAGGAAATCCAATAGTAATATGGATCAAATACAATTATTGAGGTTATCTAACCTAGTTCAATTAAGAGCATTGAATGTTTAATTGAAATTAGGGCAACATGAAGCATTGATAGCCACACTAATTTGAGACCAATATTGCATGATAGAATTAGAAGATCTTAGAGTAAAGATCCTAAAATGGTGAAATTGATTGAGAAGATTAAGATGACTACAAATTCTGAGTTTAAATTGAGAGATGAAATATTGTGGTTAAAACAGAGGCTTGTGTGCCTGATGTAGGTGAATTGAGAAAGGAAATTCTAGAGGAAGCACATGTAGCAGCTTATGCTATATATCTTGGTACTACCAAGATGCATAACACGTTAAAGCAACATTTTTTGTGGCCAGGGATGAAAAAGCAAGTGGCTGAATATATGGCTAAGTGTTTGACTTGCCAACAGATCAAAGTAGAGCATCAAGCTCTAGTTGGTAAACTACAATCATTGCCTATTCCAAAGTTGAAATGGGAGAGAATCACGATGGATTTTATTATGGGCTTATCGAGGACTCCAAGGAAACATGATGCCATTTGGGTCATTATTGATAGATTAACCAAGTCAGCTCATTTCTTGCTAGTGAGAGAGAATAACTCACTAGATCAATTAGCTCGGAGATATGTGAATGAAGTAGTGAGATCATATGGGGTTCCAGTGTCCATTAGGTTGGATAGAGATCCCAGATTTACCTCGAGATTTTGGGGTAGCTTACAGACAACTTTGGGTACGATGTTGAACTTCAGTACTGCATTTCATCCTCAAACAGATGGGCAGAGTGAGAGGACAATCAAGACTGTTGAGGATATGCTTAGAGCATGTGCATTGGAGTTTTAAGGAGCTTGGGATTAGTGCATAGCTTTGATTGAATTTGCTTATAGAATGGCACCTTATGAGGCGTTGTATGGTAAAAAATGTCGATCGCCTCTGTATTGGGATAAGGATGGTTTGAGAATGATAAAAGGCCTAGAATTGATACAAAATACTGTGGATAAGATAAAATTAATCCGAAGCTAAATAAAAGCAGCATAAGATAGACAGAAGAGTTATGTTGATCAGCACAGAAAGGATATAGAATACAGTGTGGGAGAGAAAGTATTTCTGAGAGTCTCGCTTTGGCAAGGATTGTTGAGATTTAGCAAGAAGGGCAAGTTGATCCCTAGGTACATTGTTCCTTATGAGATTATAGAGAAGGTAGGACCATTGGCATACAGATTAGCCTTAATGAATGAAATGTCTCAGATACACAATGTTTTTCATGTGAGCATGCTTAGGAGGTATAGATCAGATCCGATACATGTATTACCAACTCAAGAGATTGAAATTGCTAGTAATCTGAGTTATGTTGAGGAGCCAGTCAAGATAGTGGGATATCAGACAAAATAGTTGAGGAATTGAGAATTTCCGTTACTAAAAGTCCTATGGAAAAATCATTTGAGTGAGGAAGCTACTTGGGAAATAGAAGAGCATATGAGAAAGCAATATCCCCACATGTTTCATGAATCAGGTAAGCATTTTGGGGACGAAATTTCTTAAGGAGGGGAGAATTGTAACATCCCATTATTCCATGATTAGGGTTAGAACACTAGGATACTATATATGAGAGTTTATTGAGAATTTAGAAGTGCATTTTATGCATTATATAGCATACACATGCACGTGAATAATGTTGTCACTTATGAAAATAATTGTATATGCATTCATTGACATTTTCTGGGTATAATTGATTTTAATGTGATTAAAGTGTGAATTATGGATTAATTGTCTTGAAAATTGAATTGGTGTGTATTAGAATTATTTTCACATTTGTGGAGACATTTTAGATATTTTGAAAATTTATCAAAAATTTGGAGTACTTTGGACTAAGAAAAATATAGAAATAAAAGGCAAATAGAAGTGTGACAAATAGACTAGTGAATGTGTGACATGTGGACCAATAGTTAAGTGACATTTGGTAGCTACACGTGATGACAAATGCAAGACATGCAGTAGAGACATGTGGTAAAGCTAGGTTAAGCCACTTAAGTCACGTTTTTTGTTAGGCAAGGAAGATTTCTGCAACTCTTGTCTTTGGTTTCATCGAAATCATCTAAACCTTCCTTCTTGCTTTGCCATCACCGAAACACCATCTTTGCTCATTTTTGTATATTGGCTTTTGGTTAATTTATCATCTTGACACCTTGCAAAGAAACCACTTCAGACCATATGCTGTCTCTCTATTTTTTTCCATCCACCGAAATCTCTTCTAACCCCTCTCAACTGCTGGAATTTTTCTGAAGCAAGTGATGCTTTAAGTTATATGGGTAATGTAAATGACATTTTGATGATGTTTTAATGTTTGAAAATGGATGCATGCATGAGTGGTGTAGGAAGATAAATGAATGCATGCATGAGTGGTGTTGTAGGAAGAAGAGTTTCAGTGATACAAGCAAAACGAAAATGTGCAGAAAGTGTGATGAAGGATTGCGGAAATTGGAGTTATATGGTGTGCTGGAGTGGGTTATATGCAGTGTTTTTCTAAACATACATCTGTATTTTGGACATAACTGGATCTGCTAATATCCAACTTGGATGAATTTTGATTTAGAGTAAACTATAGACATATGGCTACATTGTTAATGAAGGAAGCAAATCTAAAATATGTCCTTAAGAGTCCTGAAATTTTGCTTGAAGTTGAGAATTTTTTTCTGTCAAGGTATGAAAATAGTCCGAAGATTTTTTACTATAAAATGCATGATAATGAACCAAAATGTATGAAATTGATGTCATTAGACACTTAAGACATTTTGGAACATTTTATTAGTAGAAGGTGTTGTCTAAATACCTCATTGTCTAGGTCATAATGGTCATACAAATTTGACTTGAAATCTGCTTAAGAAAATCTGGAAAAAAAATTACAGAACATGTGATATGGAAAAATATGGAATAGGAATTGTTTTGGGGTTTATAAACAATCATGAATTGTTGAACTGTTTATTGATGTTACTGAACTGAAACTAAAGTAAAAATGAAGAGGTCATTAACTGTAAATGATAGAATTTTTTTTGATGAAATGGATATCCTCTTATGGAAAAGGATAGGTTTCATGAATGATATTATGTAAATGAAAAGGTATAATCAATTGATTAAAGTTTGATAATTTCATGAAATTAAATTGGTATGTGAATGAGTATGGAATTATGATGTGTTTATGGTATAGTAGTCTAGAAAATGGGAGTGAACTTGGTGTTAAAATGTAAGTGAGTTTCGGACAAATAGAAGAAAGGAGGAAGAAAAATCAGATGCACGATCACGACTCGGCTGAAAATGATGCACGATCGTGACTCTGCAGAGAAGAAGGAAAGTTGCGATCGTGCAAGAGGCTTTATTAAAGGGTGTTTGTTTGTATGTTTTTCAACCTAATTCAAGTAAGGATGTTACCCTATGATGAAAGTAGGTTAAAATGATTTCTTAAATGAACTTAATTAATGTTGAATGAAAGCATTAAAGTGAAAAGGGGTGTTAAGGATGAAAAGAATGTTTTCAAGGTGTTATAACTTATTTATAAAGAGTAATAAAGAAACATACCTGAGAAATTGTCATTGAACATGCATGATACATGATACATTCATAAATGTATTTATGACTGATTATTCTTATAAAAATGCACATGAGTGACATATAAATGTATTTGATTGCATATAGAGGAGCACGTTGAGCGATCGCTTCCAGACATTGCCGAGACTAAAAGGCAATAAGTTAAAAGGAGCATTTATAAGTCAACCTAGATGATCTTCCTAGGATTGATTGATTGATTGATTCTGTTTAACTTCCAATTATTGAACTGTTTGTGATATGTATGTGAAATCCAGACTTTAAAGGTCTGAGGAGTATGGTATTCGGGAATGTATTGGAAGTGTTCTATTTGTATCTGAAATTTGAATGATATCTGTTTGCTACTAAACTCTGATTGATTTCTGAATACTTAACGAAAGTTGAATGTTGGATTGAGGTCTGATGAATATAATATTTTATCTGTGCATCACAAGTGGATGCTATTCTTGGCATATTTGGTTATTTAATGCATTTTATAAAATGCATGTTCAGATAAAGGAGTTATGATCAGAGTAGTCAGTCTGAAAGAGCTATAAGCTCAGAATTCTGCACGTAGAACTTTACTCCCTGATTTCTGTATCTGACTGAGCCCAATGGGCCAGTATCTGTATCTGTATCTAAAAGGCACTCGGTCACAACAAATAATAACTAATCTGGAGTCTCATATACATCTACATTTGTATATTTATGATTATGAAATATATGCTTGTGAAATATTTTTTGAAGTTGTGATGTTAAAGTGATATGCTATGATAATGTGATTGATTGGGTTGTACAATTTTTGAAAGAATGTATATGATGTGTATGAAATTCATTATGTCTTATTGTGATGGAAAATGTTGTGGATTTGGTTGGTTGTATGATATTTTTGTTTGCCAAGAGTGAGATCATTAATGATGGTTTGCTCATTGAGTTCGCAAAACTCAACCAAATTGTAACGTTGATATTTTCAGGTAGGAGATAGGAGACCTAGATTTCTAAGATCTTCTGGAAGAACATTTTAGATAAAGATATGGCTCAAAGGTCTGTCAGCTGTCATTTGGGGAGTTGTTATTTTTAAGTAGTTTACATATGTCATGTAGAACTTGTGTATAAAGGTTGTAAATATTAGTTTTAATGTCTTCTATGTAAATCCTTATGAATGAAATGAAGAGATGAGATTTTTAAGTATTTTATTTTTTTATGATGCCATTTAAGGGATTAGGTTTGATCCAGCATACCATTGTCAGAGGATATGTACTTGAATATCCTCTGGATGTTTGGGTATGTACTCTATGGTAGTGGGATGCAACAAGTAATATTGTTTCAAGTCCTGATACATCCTGTTACCCTCAGGATGCATAGTGGACACAATATTATGGGCTTTATATAATAACTTCTTCTTTTTAAGTCCTTCACTGCCATGACACATAATCTACTCTTAAAGTAGAGACTTCCATCATCTTTCATTATAAAATCAATATATTTCCCTTCTTGCACTGGTTATATAATTTGTTGCAACTTGGAATCATCCTTTTATGTATATTTCATCATTTGTCTTAAGTTAGGACTCACTTTTAACTGAGCTATCAAAGCTCCATCTGGTGCAAATGTCCATCTACTATGCTGTAATGAAAGTGTTGAAATAGCCTTCTTACTCAAAGCATCTGCGACCACATTAGCTTTTCCTGGTTGGTAGTCAACTATGCAATCATACTCCTTAAACAATTCTAGCCAACATTGTTGCCTTAAATTTAGTTCCTTCTGCGTGAGTAAATACTTCAAACTCCTATAGTCCGTGTATACCTTACATCTTTCCCATATAAGTAGTGCTGTCAAATTTTCAAGGCAAACACCATTGCTGCCAATTCTAAATCATGTGTAAGGTAGTTCTGTTTATATGGCTTTAACTTCCCTGAGGCATAAGCCACCAATTTCCGATCTTGCATCAATAAACAACCCAAACCATTCCTAGAAGCATCACTATACATGACATTCTTTAGTAGGAGATGGTTGTGTCAACACTGGAGCTTCAGTGAGCATCTTCTTTAATTGCTCAAAACTGGCTTGTCATCTGTCATTCCATTCAAACTTTGTTCCTTTCTGAAGTAACTTTGTGATTGGAGAAGAAATTACTGAGAACCCTTTGACAAAGCGCCGATAATAACTAGATAAGCCAAGAAAACTTATCACTTCTTTCACATTCTGAGGCAGCTTCTAATTGAGAATCACCTCAATTTTACTAGGATCTACCCTAATACTTCTGAAGAGATGATATGCCTGAGGAAAGAAACTTCCTTTAGAAAAAAATCACATTTGCTTAATTTGGCAAATAATTGCTTCTCTCTCAAAGTCTGAAGCACAATTCTGAAATGTTGAGCATGTTCCTCTTCATTCCTTGAATAGACCAATGTATCATCTATACAAATCATAACAAATTGGTCTAGTTAGGGTCGAAATACTCTATTCATCAAATCCATGAAAGCATCCAGTGCATTAGTTAGTCCGAAAGGCATAACCAAGAACTCATAGTGGCCATATTGGGTCTTGAATGCAATCTTTGGAACATCTACATCTTTTACCTGAAGCTGATAATAACCAAACTGCAAATCAATCTTGGAGAACACTCTTACACCTTTGAATTGATCAAATAAATCTTCTATTTTAGTAATAGGTACTTATTCTTTACAGTCACCTTGTTCAACTATTTATAGTCTATACATATTCATAGGGTGTCGTCCTTCTTTTTGATAAAAGGACTGGCACTCCCTATGGTGACAGACTGATCCAGATAAAACCTGTTTCCAAAAGCTCTTGTAGCTGAGTTTTAAACTCTTTTAACTGTACGAGAGCCATTCTATAAGGTGGCCCTGAAATAGCAGCGGTACCAGGTACAATTTCAATAGCTAATTCTACCTACCTCTCAAGTGGCAAACTTGGTAACTCTTCTGGGAACACACTAGGAAACTCATTTACTACTAGTAAGTCTTGTAAATTCACCTTCTCTCTTTTTAAATCAAGTATTAAAGCCAAATATGCCTTAAAACCCTTTCTAAGAATTCATCTTACTTTCATGACTGATATTACAATAATCAAGGGACTAGGTTGAATACCATGCATCATTGTTTCTGAACCATCAAAATCTTTGAGCACAACTATTTTCAAATCACAATCAACAATAGCTTGGTGTTTGGACAAACAATCCATGCCTAAGGTCAAGTCAAATTCATAGAAAGGTAGTTCTATTAAATCAACAGCAAATGGTTTCCCATGGATCATAATAAGGAAGTCTCTATACACTTTATTCACATATACGCTATGGCCCAATAGACTAGTCACATGTATATCATAGACTAGTCAATCTACTGATAAAATCCTATCACACACTCCCCTAGTGAAAATGTATGAATGAGTGGAACCTGGATCTATCAATGTATGCATATCAAGATTAAAGAGAGAGAAAGTACCAGCTATAACTTTTGAGGCGTCCTGTTCCTCGCGAGCCTTCATAGCATATGCCCATACTCGATTGGCTGATGTTGTAGGACGGTCAACAGACACTGATGTTATACACATAATGGCCCTAGACTAGCCTAGTCCACCTCTGCCTCTACCTCGCCCTCTAAATGTCATAGGTGCATTAGATGCCCCTCTGTTCCCTTGGGATGCTCTAATATGTCCCGAGCCTTGTGGACAATTAGCCATCAAATGATCCCTACCCCCATATTTAAAACAAGCCCTAGTCAACCACCTGCACGTGCCCCAATGTCTCTTGGTACAATATGGGCACTCTGGTGGTCCATCTCCTTGTCTAGTTGAAAAGCCTCTACTAGTATTAGTTTTTGTGAACTGCCCTTGACATTTTCCTCTGGTGGCTTGGCTATAAACTGATTCTTTTGGGGAGACACCCTGTGAGTCTCAAGTTCTCTTACCTGAAGATGAGCCACCTCTAACGAAACTTCTTCTTTGTGTCCTTTCTCTCTTGGCTATCTTTGTTTCTCTACTCTGATAAGTGCTTCCACTAGCTGATAATAGTTTACCTATTGTAGAGAAGTTACCACTACTAGATACTCTTTGATGGAATCATTTAATCCATCCTTAAATTGTTGACATTGGGAGGCCTCTGTTAGAACTGGCTTTGGAGCATACCTACTGAGCCAGTTGAGCTCCTTTTCATACTCAACCACAGATAGGTTTCTTTGTCACAAATTCAAGAACTGCTTCCATTGAGTGACTTTACAAGCTTCTGTAACATATTTCTTCTTGAACTTGTGGGTAAAGAACTCCCAAGTCAGAGGGTTAGGCAATTGAGGCTGAAGTAGGACTAATTTCCACCAATCATAGGCTGCCCCTTGTAAGAGAGAGACAGCACAGGTAACCATTTCTTCAGGTGGACACCTGATCTCATCCAGAGCCCTTTGTGTCTGTTGGACCCCGTTTCTGGAGCCCAACTTTTCAGAGACGAAATAAAGCCTGTCATCCCATAAGGGTGGCGTGCTCATAGCGATTAAACATCAAACAATCAAATTTAAAGATTTCACAGGAAAGAAAAATCCAATTTTATTTCATTAATGAACCCAAATAAAGTTTATACAAACTTATTTCAAAATACAAAATACAAAAGTACACATGATACA
>JAOQMS010043302.1:0-12046 GCA_027563885.1 Erythroxylum longipes
GTGCAAAAATTCACTATTGGCTATTCATGTGCATATATGAATGCATGAATATGTCAAAACACTTTAAATAATCCTAAACTATTCCAAAATGACCAACATACCCTTCCCATAAGTGAGGGGATGTTACAGGTAGTGTTAATCAATCCTTTAAAAAAATTACATGCTTATATTGTGTTAGATATTATGAAAAAAGTTCATGATAATTTAGGGTTTTTCTTGAGATCATAAACAGTAACATCTGAGGTCGGCATCAGTTTTGGTCTAGTTTCTTCGAATCTTTTGTCTAGACATTGTTTAACTCTTGAAGAAGAAACAAGAATATCTTCTGAAAATATAAAAAAATCAAAGTATATTAGTGATATAGTATAAAAGTGAAGATCACCTTGTTAATAAGAATGTTGAACGAATAAATAATAACAGCGAAGATTTTAGTGAACTTAAAATTGTTTGAAAATGGTAAATAATAAATAACAATAGACGTGACAATTTATTGATAGTAAATGAGCGAATAGTTCTTCACAGGCCAACTAATGAAATATGCAGTTTAGAAAGGATAGATATTGATGGAAAAAATAATAAATACAATAATTGATAGACATGCATAGGAATTCATAAAACTTGAAGGTGATAATAAAGATGAATAGGTTTTTGTTTCAACACGATACCAAATTTCCCATCGAAGAGCTACATTACTATGTTCTGAATTCAAGTGTTTTAACAAATCCCTGTGTTCAAGAGCAGAAGTTACTCCGCTCAATGAAAATGACTCGAGAATATATAGCTTACACCATCTTGTTTGACACCATAAATTTATAAACATAATAATACCATACAGATCTATGGAATTTCTAGAAATTCAAAAAACAATAAGGTAATACTTTATGACACATGATAGCTTTTGAGAATGACGGAGGGCATACACTATACTAACTCGAACTGTTCTGTTATTATGGTTCCAAAGGAATGAGCCTCATGAACAGCCTATAAAAGCAAAAACATGTCTAATTATATCAGTTCAAGAATGCTACAATACACAAGAAACACTTAACACTGGTCAATCACCATTATAACCCAAGAAAACATATGTAAGAACTAAAACAACCGTCAAAACCCTACCAAACCCTTTATAGTTTCATGAATAATAAAATGAAAATATGTTTTAATAAATAATGATAGGTACTTGAAATAGTTGAAAGTGTCATTTCAACATTGCTATTATCTCTTTTTTCGTTTGAAGTTGAACTTCGCTCTAATTCAGCATTATCAGTTTGGCGGTAATAGATAACAGTGGAGCATTGCCTTTCGTCCAATGGTTGGATCTGAATAGGTTTGATATGAAGGAGAAAGCTTTTTGTCTTCAATTCAGCATAGACCTTATCGAGAGGAAGTTCAATACTCTTTTTACCACAGAGAAAAGTGTAGATCATTAGTCATATAATAAAGATGCCATAAAAAATAATCGAATGTATTTTTATTTGTAATAAGCATAAAAATATAACATGGTTGTAATATTGCATAGTTTAACTGCACTGAAGTTTAACAGATTTTCGACAAGTTCACCAAAAATGAATGTTGTCACAGTTCATGTGCTGTCAGTTAAATCAATATCATACCGGCATCTACATTTAAAAAAGAAAGTAAATGAGAAAATATATAATTAAATAAATAAAGAATATTAGAAAGTTGTATTTAGAATCGATACGAATGATCTTAAACTTAAGTTAACATACAAGTATCTGATGTATTAAAATCATATTATGATATGTTCTAAAGGGGACATAAAAAGAACTTGATTGTTCATGAGGTGAGGGGCTTGTTTATCCCTTTTTTATTTTTAAAAAAGGCAAACAATTGAAAAGTAAAAAGGGAAGAAATGCCTGGGTTTAGCTGGATGTTTCTCCTTACAAGAATTACATGTAAATGTAACTCCATATGTAGCAGTGGTTGAAAGAAAATATATTTTGTAGCTCATATACCAATTTTTTGCAGAATGTGTTGAAAGGAAATACGAGCTTTAATCCATGCTGTTTGGAAAGATACAAATAGATATTCATTAGGAATATTCAAATTAGATAGATAATTTGTGAGCAAAAAAACTTCATAGTAGAATATAAAATGTTTGTACCTTGTCGGTGGGTTTTAGGAAAATGATCTTTGAGTTTTTTTTATTTGATCCAAAAGATACATCAGGATCTAAGGTAAGTCTGTTAGGTAACAAGGTCTTTTAGCTACTTGTTATTATATTCTGCCCTAGGAAAATGGTAATTATAAGCGTAAGTATAAAAATATCTAAACATGCATACACAAGTTTGTTTGTTATAAAAGTAAAGAGAGGAAATGTAGAAGCACCAATTTTTTAAATTTGTAGCTTCTTGTATTGGCGAATCAATGAGAATTGTAGAATCAAACCATGTGGATAATGCAACACCTGACAATTTAAAATTGTAAGCCTAAAATGAATATAAATATAAGAAATATAACAGTATCACGAAAACAAAAATATAATTACCATTATAAAAGTGAACTTTTAGCCTACGACATAAAACTACTGGATAAGTATGTAAGGTCTGCATAATTTGTTGCCCTTCATTTGCAACAAAAGCGTCCCACATTGACAGTACGATGGTTTGTTGTCTAATTTAAAAACAAAAAATTTCAAAAAAATCAAATGTTATCAGGGTTCATTAGTTATAAAGAATATAAGGGAATATAACATATTGTTTATTAGCAATAACCAATTTTGGACAGTCGAAACTTTGTTTGATGCGCCTCACATCCAAAACTTGAACAACAACAGCAAAAATATCTATCATATGTTAAGGACAAGCACAACAGGATGTAATGGAAGAAAAAAAGTTATTGAGAGAAATAGATAAAAGATCTAACCGTCTGATTTTTCCTTGTTATTGATATAGTTGATGAGATCTGTAAAGCATGTATAGGTGAATTTCCTTGGTTGGATGTTGTCGTCATTAGTTACTGGCTCAACAACAGTGTGACTTGTAATGATCCATTGAATATTCAAGTCTTCAAGTTGGAATTGAGACATAATCGGCTTGATAATGGCATTAGAAATGATATAACTTTTATAAGGCTGCAAAATGGGGCTCCCTTTAGATATTATTGTTAAATATAATAGCTTAGACGCGTGATCCCTGTTGAAAAAACAAAATCCAAAAAAAGAGCTAAATAATTATGGTGATAGAGAAAAGTACAAATTGAAATTTTGATACATTGAAGTACTAAAATTTTAAACTAAAATGGAAATGACATTTTATAGAAAAAAGGAGATAGAAACAGGAAAAAAAAAGTTCAAATATTTCATGAATTTAGTAGTGGTGTAAAGAGGCTAATAAAAATTCTAGTTTCATACTTAGGTCAACTATTATTTTCTAAAGTGAGTGCAAAAAGGAACATGTTGAATGAAGAAAGTATAATTGTTGTACCTCTGCATCAAAAAAGATAAACTTTTGTCTCCTCGACAGCTTGTTAGGTGATGTAGCAATTTATTGTTTTACTTGGATGGTGACTTTGCTTGACCACCTCTCAACACCAGTAAAATATCCTTGATCAATAAACTTTTCTCCATCCTACAAAAAGAAAATGGTTAAGAAAATATTGACGAACTAAATATTTTTTTTGTAGATAGAATGAAACTAAATACACTTGAACAGAATAATGAATATATCTTTTGCTTATTTTATATGTTATAATTTAGACAATTGGAAAATTTCACATAATACAATATTCCTTGTTTTGTGATCAATTTTTAAAGACTCAAAAGTGCCTAGAATAATTAGAACTTTAATTGATTCAGGATTTATAGCTCTTGACAAAGCAACATATAATTGTCTATGTCAAAATACGGGCTGATGAAGATAAACTTCCACTTAATTAAGGGTCTGACCTTACGACTTATTTATTGTCAACGCAAAACATAAACAAACAGGGAACTTTGTTCTTACAAATGGAATCCCATTTTTTTCATTTTCAGAAGATTGTAGAGGAATCTTAGGTATGAAAACTATCTTTCCTTTATGAGGTCCAAAAATAATTTCTGCAAAAATTGTGTGCTCTTTTAGTTGTCTACATATCAATCTTGTGTCATTGCGCAAACCCTCTGTTGGATTCAAATTTCTTAGAAGCATGATTGGACAAGCTTCTTTCAGTAATAATCTGTGAGGAGGTAGACCTTTAAGATTCAAATAATTAAGAAAATCCTCGTAATCTTCTTGATGTCTTCTGTCAACTATTTTGTCAAAACTTACAGATGAATGTAAATTTTCAGACAATTTATTGATCATCATGTCATTAATTTCAGCAACACAGCTGTTTGTTGGATAGATTACACATCTATTTATGATCTGATATGAATCAGATGAATATATGGTTAAGTCAAGGAAGAAGTACTCAACTAACCTAGTGAAATTAACAATGCATTAGAAAGACGTTAAAAATTTTTCTAAAGAAACAATAAAATGGACACTAAATGATAACATATAAAAAGTATAACCTGTTGAGAGATTCATCCTTATTATGATAAGGAATAACCAACTGTTCGGGTAAGGATATCTGATCTTGCTCGTCAACAGGTTCTATACCTTCTCCTACCCTCAATAAGAAATCCCAAAAAGTTGGATTTGACGTAGCTCTCATATTTATTGTTAAAGATAATTTACGTATTTGTGGCCAGAGATGTGAATTTACAAGACTTGAATCAATTACCTATTCATTTGTGGCCTGGTCTATAATAGGTAAGGTTTGACGAAAATCACTACTGAAAACAACTATCTTTCTACCGAAAGGCTGATTGAACTCCATGACATCTTCCAGCAAATCATCAAATGCTTCAATGGCTTCTCGTTTTGCCATTGAAGCATCGTCCCATAAGATGAGACTGGATTCAAATATCAATTTTGCAATACTGCTCTGCTTACTTAACTAACAAACTTTTTTCTTTGAAAAATCAAGTGGGATCTTAAATCTTGAGTGTGTTGTCCTACCACTAGGAAGTATCGATGCTGCAACACTAGATGTTGCAATAACAATTGCAACATGACCTTGTGATCGTAAAATTGCAAAACGTGCTTTGTACAAGAAAGTCTTCCCATTCCCACCTGGACCATCAATAAAAAGACTGCAACCATTTGAACCAAAAATTGAATATAAAATCAAATCAAAGATGTATTTTTGTTCCCTATTTAACTTTGAATGTAACAATAAATCTTCTAGATTAATGTTTATATTTTTCTCACTTTGTATTTCTCTAGTGAGATGCTCATGACGATTAACTGTAAAATCATATTCTGCAAAATGATAATTAGTCAAGCTCTTCCATATTTGTTATAGGGATATATTAATATCCTGGAGGGTCATCCTTGTAATGTCCTCAAATGTATATGCATTATAAGAGGAAATAATTAGAACAAAGATTGTCTTTGAATGTTTCCTAAAGTTGCTTAGGATTTGTTGGTGAACAATAGAATAGGAGTGTAGCAAATAAAAGTCTAAGTGAAGCTGGCATCTGAAATAAAGCAGCCTCCTCAAGAGTTTCTTCTATATAAGAATAAGATGCTAGCAAGCCTAATTTTAGTGCAGCCTCCCTAAAACAACTTGTTTTTTCACCATCAACAGTCAATAAGTGACCAAATGATGTTGATACTTTAACATGCATAAGTAATAACCTTAGGTAATACCTCTGTTTTTCTTTAGGGTCAACAGTAACCAACCTTCTTGTAACTTTCTTTCGGCTCCTTTCTGACCATGTTCTTGTCTTTGGGGTCTAAAAAAATGTTATGGAAAATCTTTATACAAACATTTCAGCTCCTTCGTATTTTTATTTGTCAAATTCATTTTGAAGAATTCAGTTAACATTGTTCTTAAAAAGTCAATTTTTCTCAACAAATAGGACAAATCTAAATTTCTATCAAAGGAGATAGATTGTTGATCGGGAAGATGAACTTGAAGAACATAAACTGATGGACTAATTTCGGCTAGACAAAACTCGTATATACGCCAAAAAGCTTCAGAAGGTGAAATCCAATAACCTTCCTGGAAATTACTGATTTCGTCAATATCAACAATGGTCTCTTGATCGACAATACTAAAATTAAAAAGATCATGGCCCTTGAAGAGATACTTATACAAGTATTTGAAAAGCTTAACAGTAGAACATATTTTGACATTTATGTGGCAATCAATGAGAAGCAAAAGGTACGAACTATGAGGAACCACCCCATGCCTAGAAATCTTTACTTTTTGGCCATCATCTTTTCTTCTATAACATGCATAACTGTCCTCACCGTGAACAGTAAAAAGAGCAAAATTTTTAGGATAATTGTTCTTGCAAACAACATTTCTCATGCAAGGGCTATCTTTATTCATATGACCACAAGAGCTGTGGATCATGTGTTTAATGATAAGAGAATATAACCACAAATTTTGAACAGGGTCTGGTATTTCAACAGATATGATTTGGTCATAAGATTCTAGATTAGGTCATTTAGAATACGATTTACGTATCAGCAACAAATGAGCATGAGAAAAACCACGCTTTTGGAACTCTATAAGATAAACACATACGGCAACCTCTCCAAAGATTTGTTTTTTGATCAGTTCATTTTTAAGGATCTTAAATTTAGCTCTAAAAACTCTCGCCAATAAATCAGGCCTATCTTGTGGCTTTTCATGGAACTCAAGGCTATCTTGAATCTCCTTACACATTGAGTTGCAAGTCATGGTGAGGAAATTGTCAGGTTTACCGTACTTCTGTACTAAAGCCATTGCATCAAGATAACGACGTTTCATGTCCCTTGAACCACCAACAAACGAAGCCAGGAGCACAACTCGACAGCCAATTCGATAACCTTCAGTTTGAAAAATGGCAATATTGTCCAAAACACACTTTAATATTTCTTTCCTTATCTCATTTTGTCTCTTTCTATGGAAATCAAGTCTAGTTGTTTCAATGTTTATATAAGTACCCACAACAAATTGCTGAAGTAGCCTTAAGCTATGGAGTAACATTGAGTGATCATGTTCCCTTATTTGAAGCCTATAACAATAATACTCTCTAGCATAAACAATCCCTTCTTCATAGTATTCTTGATTAGCAACTAGAAATTATACAAAGAAATCGAATAAATAAAAGCATAAGGTTAGACAAGACTATAAAAATGAAGTAGGATAAGAAAAACTTGCTTGTATTCTCTATATTGAATAAATCAGATGGTTCAATAAAAGAACTGAAATTAATGTTACATTCCTGATTTGGAGCATTGTTTCTCATTCTCTTTAAAAACAACCTCTTAATTCTACAATGCCATCCAGATTCAACACAAGAAAATAAAAGAGGATATTAAAGGGGATCATAATAGGCATAGTAAGATTTGATTCTATAACTTGTGCCTGAATGGCTATAGACTTGGATATGTAGAGACTGATCAACCCTTTCATCGTCCGTCTCAATCCATATAGCAGCTACTTATGATGAAGTAGGAAGATTGTATACACGTTGATCGAGGCCAGGATAACACCTTAAGACTATTGTATGATTGTCCAGTGTCGGAATGTCTTTAATGTAACATCTCGTTCTCATAATAAGGATTCGATCTAAAATTCAGTACATGTGAGATCAAAGAGAGATTAAAAGAAATGCATTTCATGCTCATGCATAATATTAGCATATACGCACGTGAATTTGAATTTTTGCACACATTAAAATGATTATATATGCATTCATTGACATTCCCGGTATAATTGATCTATAAACGTGATTATAATTGGAATTGTGAATTATTTGAATTGAAAACTGATTTGAAGAGAGAACCCTATGATTTAAAAATTTTTGGTAAATTTTAGAATTTTTTTTAAAAAATGTTGGGTATTACTGGTCAAGGAAAAATGTCAAGTGGTGAGTAAATTGATGAATGGAAATAGAAATATGAATAAATGATAATGAAGGATTTTTATATAGATGATTGTGAGAATTTTTAAGAGATGGTAGTGAAAATTTTGGAGACATTTGGAGAAAAATTAAAGATGACTAGACTAGTTTTATCGGTAAAACTACTTAAAGTTTTGGGAGATAGATAACTGACATGTGTCACTTATTAAATTAAGTTTTATTATATTATTAAGTTGAGAAGACCACGTCTCGTTCCTTTTTAAACTTGACTAAGTTACTGTTGCTTTTTAACTTGGTTATCTCCTTTATAGCTTTCTTCTTCAAACTTTCTCTTCTTTGATTTTTTTTTGATTCATCGAACCTTCACTAAAGAAAAACCTTGTTTCCATCTACCTTTCTACTCCTGCTTGTTATCCATTTCTTTTGCCTCAAGAAAAACCTAACCTATACCACCTTTAAGATGATGTACGTGGTTGCATGAAGAATTAGGGTTTCTTAAGATTGTGGAAGAATATGAAGTTTTATCAAGTAATTATTTGTAAATCTTTCTAGGTGATTGATTTATGAGACAAATTTGGTGATTTAGTTGATATCAAATTATCATGTAAAAATGAACATTTTAATGTTTATTGTGGATATAGGATGAGTTTGATGATATTTTTGTTTGAGTGTTTTGAGGATCAAGATGTTATAAGATAGTGTTTAAATGATTTTTGGAGTGTTTAAATGATTTTTTGAGTTGAAAGTTCAATGAAATGTGTATAAGAAGAGTGTAGAAATTCATGAAAGAAATTATTCATATATGCTCTGTTTCACTGAGTATTATTCACTATGTCTTCAAACCATCAAAGTCGCGATCGTGACAAAGCACGATCGCGACATTCACCTCTTCTCACGGGCGTGAGAGATGAGAGTCACACCTGTGACTTTTTCTACACCTAACCAAACTCATTCAAAAATCTTCTTGGTTGTGAAATGAGTTTAGAGATAAAAGGATACGTTCAAGGTGATGTAGGGATGTGAGAAAAAAATAAATCGATGAAAAGAATGCCAAAAAGAAAGTGTAGAAAAACATACAGAGTTACGTGAAGAGATACGTGCATGAGTTTCTATTTTTGATGTTTATGTTTAATCATGGTTTTGATCTGTTTGTGAGTGTGTTGAGCTAAATGGGAATTGAAAATGGAGAATGTACAAAAAATTAAAGTGCAGAAAAATGAAAGATGAAAATGCAGAAGATGTGAAATATATGCATGAGTGTGATCTTCTGTTTTTTATGATTTTGAAAAAAATGGACTTTTGGACTTGTTTATAAATGTTTAGAGTGAAATGAAAGTCGAAAATGAGGTTGAGATAAGTTAGAGATGTTAGAAAGAATAATTAGTTGAATGAAGAAGAAGAGAAGAATTGAAGTAGTTCGGAAGAAGAAGAAGAAATGAAGCATGTCGCGGTCGTGCTTTACTGGTTAAAAAGGAGCACGATCGCCAATCGAAAGACTATTAAAAAGTGATTATTTTTCTTGAATATGCTTCGGTATTTTGATGATATCTTGACCTGTAGATGTCCGAATGGAATGATTCTTAATTTGAAGTAAACTAGAGACATAGGGATACAAGTTTTCTAAAGAAATCAAATTTTAATTCTATCTCTAAAAATTTCAATTTCTGTACTAAAGTTGAGTATAGAACACTGTTATAGTTTGGAGAACTGTCCAAATTATTTGAAGTGTAACTTTTGGAATATTTAACCAAACTGAATGATCTTAGTGTCAATATAAAATTAAAAGATAGAGGAACAATTTTCTAGAAGAAAGTATCCTCGAATTACTTTATTTTCTTGGTCAGAAAGAATGTGGAAAGTTGACACAAAAATGTGTCTTAGGAAAAATCTAATTTGACCAAATGAGTTATGAATTTTGATTGTAATGGTTTTAATGAGGTGAAAACCTAAGTATAAATTATATTTCAGCGAGTTTTGATATATGACGGATGATGTGACTTGAATCTAGGAAAAATACCCAAGAATGTCATTGAACATGCATTGTACATATTTCATATACATATATGTGTATTAATAGACACTTTTACAATTGTGCAATTAATAATGTGTGTAGATGTGTATTGTATGATGTTGATACATAGGATAGAACGTCTGCATCCAGACGTTTCCGGATCATGAAAGTTAATGCTAATTTGGGAGCATACTGTGAGTCAACCTATGTGGTCTTACTTACTGATTGTTCTGTTTATATTATTTATTGAATGAGTATGCAATGTGAATGTGATTGTTTTGATTCTGGACATTGAATGTCCGAGGAGTTTGAAATATGTGGAAACATTGAAGTGCTCCTTATATGTGAATATGATGAAATATGTGATACATAACTTCATTGTTAAATGTCAAACCTAGTTCTGAAAAAGAATGTGAATATGCATATGAATGAAAAAGTGATTCTCAACTTAAATGTTGAATGTGGGACTAAGGTCTGATGACATGTGAAAGTGACTGATTGATCATATATGATTAATGCATTACATTACATAAATGCATGAACAAATAAAGGTTGTTGTGATCTGAGTAGCCATCAAAAAAGAGCTTAAAGCTTAGAATGTGAAAAAGAACTTAAAGCTCAGAAAGTGATTAAGAGTCAAAGGCTCACTATGTAAAATGAGCCCAATATCCCCAACGAATACGAGACAGTTATCAATGAACCCGGTATCCACAATGGATACAGGACAGTTATAGGTACTCGGTCACAACAATAATAAAAGAAAGTGAGTCTCATGAGTACTACATATGCATATGATAGGTATATTTTAAATAGTTGACTGATTTCTGAATGTGATATTTGTTGAATGTGAAATGTGAAATGAATGATCAAATGATATGCGATGATATATGAATTGTATGTGTTACGTGATCGAGTGAGCCATTGAGGATGGTCACTCATTGAGTTTGCAAAACTCACCCAAAATTTGCAATATTTTTTTTCAGGTTCAAAAGAGTTACCCCCGTTAGGCAAACAGGAGTATAGCCACTACATTCAAGTAAGAGATAGAGATCAGGAGCAGTTTGCATCTGCATTTATATTTTCTTATTTTTGTATCGAATTGAGTCTTCCACAGTTATTGTAACTTGTATTATTGAATAATTCTGTTTTGTATTAACTTTTGACATTGGAAATGTTTTGTAATTGAAATTGATCAAAGTGTAATAATAATTGTGATTTTGAGTTTTATGAAATAAAAATATGGGCCCGAATTTGCTTATTGATTTCCGCGTATACGTGTGAAAAAAAATTTGATACTGAGTTTCAAGTGTCTGACTGATTGATTATTCTAACATGCCACCTTAGCGAGGTACGTACTCGGATATCACTCAAGATGTCAAATACGTGTCTTATGAGAGTGGGGTGTTACAGTTGGTGGTATCAAAGACCAGGCTTAGTATCTTACATAGGGCATTTTTCGAAATATGTGTCAAGTTACTTGCATTTTAGACATGTCATAGCAGGCAGTAGCTACTGATCCCTAGTCTGAGTCGCGTGTGTATGAGTCACACACATGAGCATTTGTTAAGAGTTTGAGTTGATAGAAATAGTGAGAAGAATGATGATCTGTCAAAATGTGAGAAAAAGAAAATTTGTGGATATCTAGAAATGAGATATAGTATATGGTTAGATATGACAGATAAAGATTCAACGCATATGTATTGATGTATTATAGAACATGACATCAATATTGTACTATGGTGGTATATCCTTGAATATAAAATAGATGTGAATACATTGTCGTGAATTTTTTAAGGAAAACAGAGATGTAAGTAGAAATGACAAGATTTAAAATGTACAGGCCAAGTTGAAAGAAAATAAAATTTTCTATGACCTTGAGAGGTTAAACTTGGACTTGAAATGAATATCGGATAAATGTGATAAGAGTTATGATTTAGCATACAAATATGTCTGTGATATTGAGATCAGAATTTCATGATGATTATGCATCTATAATTCTGAATTGATTGAGGATACACATATGGAAGATGAAATAAATGACAATAGAAAGACGAGATAGAAATGAGGAAGGAACAAAAAGGGGAATGAAATAGACATAAATGACTTTGCATGAGATGAATGATATATAT
>JAOQMS010043303.1:0-12046 GCA_027563885.1 Erythroxylum longipes
TTTTGCTTTATTAATCAAAATAAAGTTTGTACAAAAGTGCTAAAGGTGATTGCCTTTAGAGCATTACTCTAACAATCATAAGGTTCCAAATGTAGTAGCTTGAATTTTAATGGTAGTAGATCGTGAAGTACTTTTTTATTGAAAGGATTATTAAAACAAATATTGCCTCTTGGTTTTGTTCTTATGACATATGGGGTGAAATAAGTCTGCAGTGATTTAGTATGCACTACAAGAAAAAAGTCGTTTAGTAATGGAAATTACTGACGAAAAACATAAACAATCCGCTAGTAAGTTAGGTTAGTGACAGAATTTACCGATGGCCAAAGGTGTCTTAGAAGCAGTCATAGTCAATAATTTCTGACGAACAACAGAATGAACTTAATGTATCGTTGGTAACTATACCGACTGTTGTTTGTGTAGTTGACCATTGGTACATTACCAACGAACGATAATTGTTCATCAGTATATTTACTGACAGAATATTCTAATATGTCGGTAAGTTTGTTACAACATTACTGACAGTTATGTTTGCTTCGTCGATGAGTGTACCGACGATTATTATACTACCAATCCTATCGGTAAATTTAGTGACAAAATTGGTTATTCCGTCTGTGATTACCGATAGTTTCTTATGTTCCATCGGTAAATGAAATTGATGTTATTAACGGAATAACAAATGTCCTTCAATAAATTAACCAAAAATTTTAAAAAATATATATACCGCTTATTAAATTTATTTGATGATCTTATGGTTGATGCACAATTTAAACAGTTATGAATTTGATTTGTTTCTACATTTAATTTGTTTAAACAGAAAGTTGATTGATGATATAAAGTTAAAATTATCTTAATTGATAATAAAAACATTAAATTATACACAATAAGTATTTGTAATTCAAATGAAATGATTAAAAGGACACTATTGATTTGGTGAGTCTGGATGGTCTGATGGGTGAGATGAGGTGCTACCCCTCTCTTTTAACTCATTCACCTCATTACAAAGCTGAGCTATGTACTCCATCAATATCTGCACTGTGCTCCGAAGCTCTTAGACTTGGTTGTGGACTGCCTACTAGGTGTTGCTGTACTGGACGTGGAGAATTACGAATAACATGTGTTCACAAATGAACCTAAGCCGAATATCCTTCCACGGTGGTCCCTACCATCCATTGCATGAAGATAGGTTTGAGTATTATCAAAATCTTCAGACTACCGAGACTGTCGTTAAATGCTTTATTGTATTTGATTCTATTAGAAGGCAATGCTTATATTAGTTAGTGATAATTATTAAGCGTTAATATTAAACCATAAATTTCACCTACATTTAATTCTCTACATAGAGTGTTGACGAATGTCACATTGCCATGCTTCTTAGTGTGAGTGTGTAAAAAGAGCTGACAAGGTGTAGGCCTTATGTGTATAGACTTTTCCTGTATAAGAATGAAATGTTATAAGTGAATTAGAATTTATAAAAATTTCAGCAGAGTTTTCTCTATTTTTATGATATTTACCCCTATTAAACAAAGAAAACAAGTCAACAACACAGTCATATATGGCACTGGACATTTATAACATTATCATTCTCCATAATACACATATTTTCATTCCAAAATTCACACATCAAATTCAATTGAAATACAACAAAGTAAAGAAATGAGATTATAAATGTAAAGTGCAGATACTTACAAGTCTCTTTGTATGCTCATGGTGGATGATAGATCCTCCCGTATGTATAGGAAGACTCTCTTCCCCCGGTCCTCCGTGTCTGTTGGTAAAATTACGTTATAAAATAGACAATGCCTCAGGTGATGTCTAATACTGCTGCCAATGACTCCATATTTGTTCAGAAATATAAGGCGGTCATATTCCAGCCTTGTATATCTCAGGAACAAAGTCCTGATAACATGTACATACTCATCTCTCGCTTACTTTATAAATTACTGCATCAAATTCAGAATCCTAAAAAATTCTTTCTTAAATAAAAGGAACAACATTCGATAAATACTTATAATGTAATAATATTTATCTAATTAATGTAAAAAATTAATTAAAAAAGAAAATAATAATGTTTGATATACCTTAAACTCCTGATAGTAAAATTCCTTTATAGCCTAAGAGATATTCTTCCATACATAACCCTTAAGATCAATCTTCTCCCTGAATTCGGATGTCATGTTTCTTAAGCACAGTTTAGACGGAATCAACCTAATATAAAAAGAAATAATTTTATACCATTTTTAAAATTTAAACCTATAACTTAATTATAAACTATAGTGTTTCACGTATTTTCAGTTACAAATTATTGACAATTGTGATGTAAGTTCTTCCATCAGGTCCCTTAGCTACAGGCTAGCAGCCTCCTCCTTCATCCTCATTATTTACCCTTGATATCTCTGTTGGTATAGGGGTAGTAAATGATGTATAGGCGGTGGATGGGGTAGCAACAGGTACCGAAAGTGATGCCTCATCTGTAAGTGTAGTAGTTGGAGGGGGAGGAGGTGATTCAGTTCCAGCTGTTACACTATGAGATGCTTCACCTGTATAGTAAGTACCTCCGAATCGTGGTCTGAACTTGTACAGTAACCCTATATTAGCGAATAGGGTTATACAAATTTAGTTATTAAAACATGCTATTACTTCAATTACAATTATTTTTGTTGAATTATCTTTCAAATGGATACATCCATCGATATTGAACTGGACCTGCTAGTTTAGCCTCGTGTGCTAAATGGACAGGTAGATGCTTTATACAGTCAAAGAAGCTTGGAGGAAATATCCCTTCTAACTTGCACAAAATTACTGAAATTTTCCTTTTTAGTTTTTCCATTTCAGCCAACTTAATTTCAAATGAAGTTAAACTTTTGAAAAACAAACTTAATTCAATTATTACTTCTCAAAACCTTATTCGGTAGCAACTCCCAAAATGCAATTGGAATTAACCTTTGCATAAACACATAACAATCTTGACTTTTCATCCCAAATAATTTGTACTTCCTCATATCCACACACCTTGCCAAGTTTAAAACATAACTGTCAGGAAACTTTAGACTTTTCAACCATTCACACAATATTTTCTTTTGTTTTTTTATCTAAAGGTAACATGCTTTCAGATATTTACCAATTCGAAGATCTTTATATAACTCATTTCTTTTACAGAAAAGTTTCAAATCAGCTCATGATTTGGCATTGTCTTTTGTCCTCCCTTCAATGTTCATTATGGTATTGAACAAATTGTCAAAAATATTTTTCTTAATATGCATCACATCTAGATTATGACGTATAAAATTAGTTTTCCAATATGGCAAATCCCAAAAGGTGCTTCATTTTCTCTAACCACAATTTTTACTAATGCTTTTATTAATTTCATCAGCTTCAAATTCTGTAACTTTCAGCAAGCCTAATTCCTTAATCTCCTGCAATATCTCTTTACTAGCTTTGTGAGGGGGAGGAGGTGTTTTAACCATCCTATTCTTAATGAATTTTTTTTATTACGTCTAAATGGATGATTTGGAGGAAGAAATTTTATGTGTTTGTCAAACCAACATATTTTACCCCCATTTGGAAGATAAAATGCATCAGAATCATTGCCACAATAAGGATAAGTCAATTTCCTTGCTGTGCTTCATCCAGACAATATGGCATATGCCAGAAAATCACTGATGGTCCACATCAAAGCTTCTCTCAGCAAAAAAATTTGTTTCAGAGACATATCATATGTCTCAATACCATATTCTCAAAGATGTTGCAATTCAAATATCAATGGTTGTAAGAATACATCAATTTTATACTTTGGATTTGTAGGCTCTGGCATAATTACTGTCAAGAACATATATTCCTCTTTCATACACATCCATAGAGTCAAATTATAAGGAGTAATTATTATTGGCCATGATGAATATTACTGTTTGGATTGACCAAATGGTTGGAATCCATCCATCAACAATCCCAACCTAACGTTTTGACTTTCAGCTGCAAACTCATAATGGGTGTCATTGAAATGTTTCCATACTAGTGCATCTGATGGATGACTTATTATTCCATCTTCCTGTGGGTGTGCATTATGCCATCTCATGCGAGATATAGTAACGTCAAAAGCATATAGTCTTTAAAGTCTCGGGGTTAGCGGGAAATAATACATCCGCTTTTGGGGTACTAATTTATGTTTCATAGAACACTTTCTAAGCTTGAACCTAGATTGACCACAAAATTAGCACTCTTATAATTCTACATCATCTCCTTAATACAACATACATCCTAATTTGCAACAATCAATCTTTTCAACAGGCAAACCAAGAACTATAATAAGTTTCTTCGTATTGTAAAAACTATCAATCATTGTATGATCAGGAGGTAACAATTCATTAAACCATCAAAGAATTTTATCAAAACTATGACCAGAAATATGCCCTTCAGACATTATGTTCAATATTCGAGCAATTGAAGATAATTGAATTATTGTCTAACAATTTGGCCATAGTTCTTGGTCAGCTGAGTGTAGTAACTCAAAAAATTGTTTTGAATGTAGGTTTGGTTTTTCTTCAAGATTTTCTATATTTTCCTGAAAGGTATAACCGGCTGCATCATAAACCATTTGCATGTAAGGATTTTCATTTGCATCCATATTGTTTGTTCTAAATCCAATCCCCCCTTCAAACTCATTTAAGTTCACTGATGATTGTGCTTTATTACCCCTTGAGGTGCTATAAATCAATGGTTCCCCATGTCGTGTCCACTCAAAATAATTTAGGACAAACCCTTTTCTTAACAAATGCCCATTCACTTCATCAATAGGAAGGAAACGAATGTGTTTGCACTTTTACATGAACATTTGATCTTTGGGCCATCCATATATGTAGGTTGAGAGCATGCATAATGAATAAAGCTTGAACTCCCTCAACAAACTCAGGATTAATGAAACCATCAGGTTTTAATCGTCTATACATTGAAGATCTATCAACATTACTCATTTTTGCAAAACTGTTTATTTCAAAAAGTGATTCTATAGTTAGTATCATTCATGTTCTCTTAAGTTTACAAAACATCTAAACTTTTACACAACATCCCTAAGTATTAATCGATCGAATTAATGACCTATAATTGATTTCAATGATACGTAACATCGTTTACACGTGTGAATAAAGAAAACAAGTTCTTGCTATGACTCCTAGGCTCGTGAAATTTTTCACCGATAAGTCTCACTGAAGCTGCATTATGGGTTTTCAGCCTATATACTGTCCTAGGGTTTATTATGTAAAGAATTTGTCTTGTCTATAAAATGTATTAATTCTTTGTGTTAATACTAAGTTTGCATTAATCACATTAAAGTTGAAGTATTAATCGATCGAATTAATGACCTACAATTGATTTCAAAACTATGGTACATGACAATGTGTACACATGTGAATCAAGAAAACAAGTTCTCGCTGTGACTCCTAGGCTCGTGGAATTTTTCACCGATAAGCCTCACGGAGCTGATCATGGGTTTCTAGCTTATATACCGTCCTAGGGTTTATTATGTAAAGAATTTGTCTTGTCTATAAAACACATTAATTTCATTGTGTTAACACTAAGTTTTCATTAATCACATCGAAGTTAAAGTATTAATCGATCGAATTAATGACCTACAATTGATTTCAAAAATATAGTACGTGGCATTGTTTACACCTGTGAATCAAGAAAACAATTTCTTGCTATAACTCCTAGGCTCGTGAAAATTTTCACCGATAAGCCTCATGGGAGCTGCATCATGGGTTTTCAGCCTAAATACCATCCTACGGATTCATTATGCCTCAAATCATCCATAACATCTCAAACTCATTCCATATATAATAAATGCTTATGTAATCATACATCTACTCATCAATGATTCAAACATAACCCAAATATAAATAGTGAGACTATTAAAGAAGAACATAAAAACTTATCAATAACTATGCCATTGGACCTAGCACACATATATCCCAAGACATGTTCGATGAAACTAATAAAAATTAATGAAATAATACCAGGCAATTTCTTTGGTTTTCTTAATGGAACAAGCTTTGCTCCAATTGCCAATGCAATGGGAGGCCCAAATACAAATCCCCGAGCTTCTATTCCTGAAAAAGGAATTTAAATCATATAATACAAAATTCGGTAATAATAAAATTTTCAATGCTACAATGAGGAAAACATTGCTTTCAAAAACAACACATTTGAATAATACCTGGATTTAATCAAAGTAGGAGTTAATATTGTCTGATGTCAATTTTTGGCAAGTATGTTATCTAAGCTAATTTTAAAAGACATGATGATCATATACCAATTTATATTGTTTGTTTTGTGTATCTTTAAGAAAGCTCTATTTGTAGGTTTCAAATACCATACCTTAATATATATGATACCACAACTCCAAACATTCAATACAACTCTAATAAATAAAAAATAACATCACTCATAACAAACATTCAATCCAAATTATATAGAATCATAAACTAAAGATATAAAAAAAATCTTAACCCACAATTATGAAAACCTAGAACCAAGATTATAAGATGATTTGAACACCTCAAGTAAATAACTTAATAAGCTTGAAAATTTCTTTGAAAAACTATGAGAAAACCCTCACAATTGTATTAATAATCAAAGGTAATTTTCTACAAATGAAAGAAACTTCTATTAAATACTATAACATAGAACTAGGGTTTTCACATTTAAAATAAATCTAAGATTTCGACTGACATGGTTTAGGTCATGGTTATGATCATGGTCATAGGTCAAGTCATACTAGCTGCAAAAATTTTAATGTTATACAGTTGATATTTATACCTATGCTTTGGTGACTATCCCACTATATCTTCGAGAAAATAGGTACAGCTTAGAACACGCTTGTGGATGTAAATCATAGAAGTGACTGTAATTTATGAAGGTAGACACGATCTAAGATATGCTTATTTTGGAGACATGTCTCACCAACTTGTCCGATAAGTTGTATGAGGTAATACGTGATTATGTTGGAGGTCATATTCACATCCAGGTCTTTTCCAACGTTAACTTAAATTAAACTAACCAATAGTTATCCTTCAATTTGGTTTAACTCTATTTGCTTCCTAAACAAAGAATAATAAGTAAACCTTTAAAATATTGGTTAAAAAAAAGGAAGAGACATTTCATCAAACACCTTACATACATCACAAATTCATCCCAACGTCACAACCAAAATCACTTCTTGTCCCTTAAAAATGTTTTCCAATCAAAGAATACACAAATAAACGAAAGTTAGGAAATACCCAAATTAACTTTTATCAAATATCTCATATGAAAAAACACATGACATAGGCTGAAAAATTACCTCCACCGACGCATAAAGAAACAACAGAAGAGGAGAGACAACAGAAGAAAATTGCAAAAGAGAAGAAACACGCAGAAGAGAAGAAAAACGCAGAAGAAGATGTCTACCTTGAAAATTTATTGACGGAATTACCAACGGAAACATTTCTGTCAGTAAACTCAAAAATTCCTGCCTTTTTTATCGACGAGCATTTTATACCTTCGCTAAAGCCCGTCACAAATTTTGCCAGGATAATTTTCCTCCATATTTACCGACGGATACTACTACTGCCACTAAACAAAATTTTTCCCATCAATGTCACCGACGGAAGTTTAGTTTCCGTCGGTAATATGCAACAGTTTCGTTTCCATCGGTAATTATTCGTCTCTAATTCCTACTTTTCTTGTAGTGATGGGTGGGCCAATGACATTGTTCTTATTTACAAACCTTTCTTAACTTGGGAGTCTCTTGTGGTATGCCTCATCTTGTATTAACTTTGTATGTTGGGTACCGTAAGGAGGCTTACAACTAACCTCACGGGTTTTGTTGGGTACCGTAAGGAGGCTTACAACTAACCTCACGGGTTTTGTGAGTGTCGGCTTACACCGAAGAACTATGTTTATAACTAACAACTATTATTAACTATTGTCGATTACTATCAGGAGGTTTCCATAATAGAAATGCATGGCATTTTATGGTAGAGGAGGGGTATTATATCATGTTGATTGTGAAAAAGGAAACGATGAGTGACATCATTCTAAAAAATACTGATTATTTTTATAGTCACTTGGGAAAATGTGGCACTTAACTTTGTATAGTGCTTGAAAATTCTTAATTTAATGAGCTGCTTATTAGATTTTGTCTTTAAGCATATTTTCATTTGTATCATTTAAACTTTTATAGCGACAAATATGGGCGTCAAGTCTAATGTTTATGCTTTTATTTCATTATTGCCTCTTGAAATTTTTGTATAAGAAATATTACTAAGCAAATTTATGAAGATAACACTTGGTTTTCTAAAACATGATGCTTCTTCTAATATAAGTTTATAATATTTTATCATGATAAATCCTATGAATAAATAAGATAAAGATTATTTTATTGCAAAAAAATTCTCATTGTTACCATAGTTTCAAATTTTTATTTCACAATTTAGTATTAAGCATTTTCAAAATTGAATATTAAAGCTTGAAGTTTTATCTTTGTTATCACTGTGTGACGTAAATTTGAAACTCAAGTTAATAATATCAAAATTTTCAACTTTAAAAAAACGTGAAAATTTTGACAATAAAATATTTTTTATTCTAAATATATTGGCATGTTTCATATAGTATGATTTTGCTAACTTCAAATCAATATTTTCTTATTCTAATTTTTTTCTTCGTTATGTTTTATAAATTTTGAACTTTTGCGAAATTTTCATAAAATATGAACATGAAACTTTTATATTTGAATAATATCTACCCACAAATCATCTATAGCAACTATTTTCTTTGAAAATGCATGGTAGGGCATCGCCTAATTAATTTGTTAAAGTTTTACGATTCTTATACAAATTAGTAATACCTTCAAATATATTAAGTGTATGAAATAATTAATAATTTTCTTATTGATATAACATATAACTACAAAAATTTTAGAATTTGTGTTCGTATAAAGTATATGTCTTGCATGTAGATTTTGTAAGAAAACTAATGATTATTTAACTCAATTCATAATCTACGAATAGGAGTCAAGACCTGTTTAAGTAACATAATATGTGTATGTGTATGGGTTTTGTAACAAAATTACTGAATTTTTATTAATTCACCTTAGTTTCAAATTTATTTATAATTTTCCTTCTAGTTTCAAACAAGTGATTTAAAACTTTAACACAATCTGAAAAAGTTAAGTAATATTAATGATTTTATTTCTCTAAATATTTTAGGCACATTCCTTTATTTTAACATACATCTTCATAGGTTAAAAGGTATTATAATTTATTTTTCTTAAATTTAAATCTATAATAAAAATAAATCGGTGCACAATCTTATTATTTCTACAATAGCTCTGAAATACTAGTTTGCTCTCAATAAGGATTATTCTTAGACGATGGTGATCCATTTTCATACAGGAGTGATTTAATGCTCTCTTCAAGACTGGGAAGCCAATGTTGGTCATCATAACTATACATCAAAGGAACCATTCTTGCCATATTAAGAGAAGCTTTTGTGAAAGTTGATGAAAATGGGTTTGGACAGAGGCATTCCCTATTGAGGGTTTTCCAAGCCTCCGAAATCATACGCAAAACTCGCTTTCGGGCATCATCTAAAGAACCCTTCTTTTCTTTCATGTAACATTCCAGAAATGATCCATCATGTCCACGTTGATTTTCATCCTGCACCATAGTCTGACATTATTCACCTTTGGATAATTTGTTCCTTCTGATTAAAGCGTAGAAGATGCTTCACAGTTCGAAAAAATTTTGATGACAAACATTATAATAAACAATCACTAATAATTACTAAATAATGATAACCTATTTGTTCTTTCTTTGCTTCGTTGACATTATTGTCACAAAAGACTGCATAACATACATACATACATATATATATATATATATATATATATAGGAATAAAGCAGTATGCATTAGGAGCAGAAGAAGCTCCACGTGACTTCCTGAGCTATTATTACCAAAAAGAATGTTACGAACAATTAATCACAATAATTAAAGAATAATTGCAGTAATAATAGATATATAAAAATTTACATAATTCACTAATATTTGAATATGTTTACGGATAATTAGGGTTTTTATTTCACTGTAAATATTTTTTAACTTAAGTATACTAGACTAAAACGTATTTTTATGCTTAAGAGAATAAAAAAAACATAACTGATCTAAATTGTGACCCTAGTATAAAGTTCAAATATATTATAAGCCTCCATATCTTAACAACGAAATCGGCTGCTATTAAGGATATCGAGTGACCGTTTAGGGCCAGCTAGATATTGTTCACTCTCAAGACCACCCTACAGATTGTACGTGGCCTATATGAAGAGAGACTATGCGGGACTGCCAGTTGTCCAAGAAACAAGGAAACGCGCAACAATCAAAAATCACCACAAAAAAGAAGCTGGCAACATAAAAAATATGATATGTAAGTTATCACCTTGGCACTTCCCAAGTCATCCCAGAGCCGAAGAATTGTTGCTGTGGAAGATAATATGCTTGGATTATTTTCAACAAGTTCCACATTGTCTTTTGTCACATCTTGACCTAGTAGAAAGAAAATGTGAACTAAAACGACGTGGACTCCTGAACTAACAATCCCGTTCTTCAAGTAACCTTCACTTGTCGGCAAGTGTCCAGAGGCAAACCATCTTGCTTCTGCTAGAAATGCTTTGCACAATCTTGTCCACTGCAAATTCAGGAATCTATTAGTTGTTGGAATTATGGATGCTTATAAAATTTCCTCCCCTTAAATTGTGTTCATTAAATGTATACCGTTCTTCGCAGGGACCGAACTGGGTTCCATCTATGATCCTTATAGACTTTGTAGCTAATTTCATTGGTAAGATTATCAAGAGCCCTGAAACACGTCTTCGCATAGTCTGGTAGTAGTTCCATAGCAGCAATGTCCCATCTAATTAATGCATCTATGGTTAGCTAGCGGGATAGGGTAGAGGGAATTCTTGTACATGCATTAAATTTCATGAAAGCTTAAGTTTATATCTTTTGTGTCAATTCCAGAAATCAATTTAACTTAAGATTTTATACGAAACCAAAGAATATTTCATATATTAACTCTTAAACGGTTTTGAAGGTTACCGTTCCACAACTTCCGTAAAGCTAATGAGTTCATTTAGCGTTCCGTAAACATCAAAGATGTCATCAATTATATAAATAAAGGTGATCACTTTTGTGATGTCAATCCTCTGTTCTGACAATTTTGGGTTACTGAGCATAGCCACCGACCACAGGTACCATTTCACTGGTTGATCTCTTGCGAACTCTAACTCCTCAGACAAACCAACTTCCTTCCACCATCTAAAAGCAAACACTACTATCAAAATTGTTTCTCGTGTCTCAGCAATCAATAGTCAGATGTGAGTAATTAACATAGGCATCTAGCCCAACTTACCTTGAGATTTGAATGATTTCTCGTTGATGCTGATGTTGAACGATATCGAAATCGAAACTGGCAAGATCCTGAAGCGCATTTATGCACCCATTTGACCCTTTTAGTTGGGAAAAGAAGTGTCCGGCCATGACTCTAGTCAAGCTTTTGTAATGTGGATGCTCAATAGTATGCCTAACTAGTCTAGCTTCAAAAGGGTCTGCATGTGTGGCTAAGGAAGTTAGAAGCTGGTAACTGTAACCATTAGCTTCATCCAGTATATCTTCTCCTACACTAAGTTGTGAAGCTTCGTATAAACCCATTAGTCCCTGGATGTCGGCACTTAGGTTTTGGTGGAATTTTCCTTCCTTGTCTTTGAAGTTGTTGAACACTCCTGTTCAACATATATGCATAACATAAATGACCGAGGCCACAGCAGATAAGTCGTAATTAATAATATAGTCCCAAATCCAAAGCTCTCCCAATTTCTGGTGCATACATGGGAATAATATGTTTAGACACGTCTGAGTTTAATTAATTTCAAAAAAATAGCCAGATTGTCAAAGCAATAACATCTAAAAGGTTGGATTGATTTTTAAGTCCTTGTCAGATGCAAAAGAATCTATTGAAACCAAC
>JAOQMS010043304.1:0-22224 GCA_027563885.1 Erythroxylum longipes
CTCACCCAAAATTTGCAAATATTTTTCAGGATCAAAAGAATACCCCGTTAGGCAAACGGGAGTATACCTACAACATTTAAGTGAAGGATAGAAGTCGGGATCAGTTCGCGTCTGCATTCTTATTTCGTTCATTTATATCATATTGTGTTTTCAGTAATGATTGTATCATGAGTATGTAAATAATTCTTTTCTGAATACATTCCAACTTGGAAATGTTAGTAAATGATTTTGAAGCGCAATGAATTATGGCTACAAGTTTCCTTTTTTGTAATGGGCCTAAATGGCATTGTAATTCTAATGATTATATGGCTGTGATTGAAAAAGTTTACGATTGAAACGGGCCCGAATTGATTATTGATTTTCCGCAAAAGTGTTCATTTAAAAAAAAAAACTTTAAAAATGAGATTTGACTGATTGAGTATTCTAGCACTCCACCCGCGCGGGGCACGGACTCGGATATCACCCGTCGATGTTAGATTCAGGTCTTGCGGGATTGGGGTGCTATACCATGACCTATTTCATTTAAAATACATGTTAAAACCAAATGTAAAGGTTAATGATCTTATTATTGACTAAAAATGGAGCATTAAACTTAGAGTCTTTGACTGGTTACTCTGAGCTCTCCTTAGTTACTTGCCAAGATCAAACGAGGAGGACCAAGTCATATAAACACTTCACTCCTCAAGGAAGTTCACAAACCTATATGCACATAAGTTTTTTAAACATCATGCTTATGAGATAAGTTGGCATAAGATAATATAGTTTTCAGGGAACAATACCTATTGTGTAGTTATAACCTAGTTGTCTATAAGGAACATGCTAGCTAATATGGATAGGATTAAGATTTTATCAACCATTGAACCTATGTGCATCTCATGCTCTAATTCTATTAAGACAATAGATTACCTATACTTCTAATATTCATACATCAGGGTCCTTTAGAGGAAATCAAGTATGCTTGTAACTTCAATGATGTTGAAATTCAATAAGAAGAAATAGTAAACTAAGTTTAGGAAACGTATGATGCTGAGGGGCAATTCGAAGCTCCTAAAACTAGTCTTTACACTGGAATCAATGAGGTATGGCAGGAAAGAAACAAAAAGAGATTCAAGTAAGAGCAAATGAATGGAAATAGCTTTTACTTGAGCACAATGAGCAAGATAAAAGAGTAGCTTATACTGTGAAAGAAGGAAGAGCCATTATCTTGTAATACGTAGGGAATTATATGAAATAGAATATGTTTCCTAGAACTCCAGGATGAGGAATATCGTGTAGTTTAAGCCTGAATAACTTCCTAAATGTATGCTACACTTATACATGTATGAATTTTGTAAACACATGTGTCACTCTTTGTACATTTTGTAAGGCTTATCCTTCTTTTTGGAATACATTTTTTTAATTTCCAAAAAAAAGATTAATATGTGTTATGTAATATAACCATGTATTCTCTAATCTCCTAAGACTCTTAAAAACTTTATACTATTCTACAACCTTACCCTACAACTCTTATATATGGTATATTTATACTCTTATATATGATGTCTAAAAGCTCTTAGATATGGTTTGCTTATAATCGAAATAACCTAAAATATTTGTTAAATCACATTGGTCGTCTGCTAAAGTAAAATAATCAACCAATGTACCATAAACATAATTTTGATCGACCACTAAATTAGATCAATCAACTAGTGGACTGGAAAATAAGTTTTTAAAACTCATTAAGTTCTTTCAAGAATAAAAACACATTTCTTTGACAAAAACATGATTCAAAACCATGTTAAAAGCTCCCAAAAAGATTTTTTTAAAGTTTAAGCACTTTTCTTAATGAGGAAAACAAATTCTCTTGATTATGAAAGGTTTTTTGTATTTTGACTAGTTTAAATGATGTGCAATCGTACAAAGTTAATTGTAGCAGGTTTATAAAACTAGAGTACCTAAAAAATAAGTTTTTAAAACTCATTAAGTTCTTTTAAGAATAAAAACACATTTTTTTGACAAAAATATGATTCAAAACCATTTCAAAAGTTCCCTAAAACATTTTTTTAAGATTAAGCACTCTTCTCTAATGATCAAAATAGATTCTCTTGATTATGAAAGGATTTTTGTATTATGACTAGTCAAACTGATCTGCAATTGTTAATTGTAGCTAGTTTATAAAACTAGAGTTATTCCAAAGTGTTAATTCTATATGAACTATATCAACATAATTATTAATCCATGGTAAACTATGAAACAAAAAAAAAACTAGATTGAATAAAAGATAACTAAACTACCAAACTAACAAAAAGGGTTATATGGTTTACTTATAAAAAATTATAATTATTATACAAGTTTGATTTTCTAAGTTAAAATAACAACTAACCTAAAGCATTTATGTCCTTTCTCGATACATATATGTAAATCTAACTAGGTAAATACCACCTCTCGATACACAATTTAACCTAATCAACTCATTAAGTATAATTGATCTATTTGGTTATCAATAAAGAATAGGATTTTTTTCTTTAGTTCTAAAGTGTTTATTCTCCTGTTGCACATATTATATTTCACCTCTCAGTCTTTCATACAATCCCTAAGATTAAATTTATAATGGTTAAGCATAAACTCAAAAATTAAGAACAAAAAAAAAATTCAACCAATCAAATGATAAAATTATGTATTGATAATTAAAAGAATCCTTACAAGCTACATCCTAATCCTAAGTATGGCTTCTATCCACTAAACATATTAAAAAACACAAATAATTCAATCTCAACATAAACGAAAGAGTAGAAGGAAAGAATCAGAGTAATTGTCATATGCTCCTCTAATCGTGCTCTGAATTCTTCTCAAATGCTATCAAGACCGTTTTTAATATTTTATGGGCCTGGGCAAACTAAAAAAAGTTCCTATTTTTGCATATTTTGAGGTCCTCACAAAGAGTAAAAATAAGAAAAATATGAGCCTTTTTTATTATTCTTTATGAGGTCAAGAGTAGACCTTATTTTGATTCATTTTATTTTTTATGAGAATAAAAATAGGCCCTATTTTATCATTTATAAGGATGGGCTCTGGGCGGGTGCCCATCGAGCCCTTGCCCAGGGCCGGTCCTGAATGCTATGGAGTCTAAAACTATGAAAACAAGATAAGGTAGTTGCCAAATACCTTCTAAAAGTCTCTTAAGTTAAACTTAACACAAGTATTTATAATTAGGGTTACAAAAATAAAGTCTTATGCCACTTAAACTTTAGAAATACCATATCCTTATAAATTATGCATGAGAATTGGCATCAGACTAACATCAACATTGGCACTAATTTTATTTTTGAACTTTTATATACCACACTTCAAAATGTAACCAGCGTTAGTTTTATTATGTAGCTTTTTTCATAAAATAGATATCAGTTTGGTGCCGGTTGCATACACCACTCTAGCATTGGTCTTGTTCTACTTCTCCACTTCTTTGAACTTCGAGAAAGATAGGCACCTATCTTTATACTTGTATGGTGCATGTTGTATCTTGTTCCACTAATTTCTTCACTTTTTTGACATCTTTGAGCTAGCATTGACCTTTGATATTTTGTAGAAAGTTGTTGTCCATCTTTTTATCTTATAAATGACTCCAAAATATCTTATATTAGGTAACTATGGAGAATGTTACACTCAATTCATGCTTTTTCCTAAAAATTATTACCTACGAGACAATAAACTAACAATAGGAAAACATTACTAATTTCAGATAAAGTATCAAATACCAAGTAATTTAACCCCCAAATAATATGTAAAATATAAACATATCAAATTCTCCTACGATTAACTCATTGCTTTCCTCAACAATCAATAACAAATAAATCCTAACAACTAACCTAGACTTAACTAAAATAAGAAAATTTTCACTTTTATAGGTGTATGGTACTATTTAGCATATATGACAACCCTTTCAAACCTCTAGATGTCCCTAATGGAGGACTTATAGTCTCCTAACGGTTTACTTAAATATTACCCACAAACATTGATCTAAACTCATTAGTTGGTTTTATGATTAACAATACAAGATTTACAAATTTAAGTATTAATCGAATTGAAAAAGTTAAATACATACTGTTTCTTAAATAAATCGTAATACAAACTTGACAAATAAATAATATTCTACCTCTTTCATCAAGTTCAAATACTATGAATTGATATGTCCTCATAGATATCACTTATTTACATAAGTGTTTGTGATTTAGGTAAGGGACTCTTAAAGTCCTTTTGGTTGAAAATATGAGCTAATAGGTGATAATGAGGAGGAATATAGAGTTTTTTGGGCTTATATAATGTCTAGGTATTAAAAGGAGAAAGATGTTAGGCACACAAGTTAAAATTAACACTGATTTTTTATGTTTCTTCATACTGCTAATGAGATCTGAACCAGATATACTTCCTATATCGGTGTTGGTTTTATTCTAGTTTTTTATACTCTCCTGTAACATTTCAACACTGGCATATGTTCCTCCTTTCAAGTTAATGTCAGTTACTCTTTGTAACCCTCAATTCATTGTTTAAGTCAATTTTTTCATCTTCTTTCCACTAAGTCTTCTCCCCCCATGACCTATTCAAACATGGTATATATGTATACATTAACATACAAAAATGTAAAAACTACAACTTAGAAACACATCATTCCAAAACTTAACAAACAAATATATTTATTAAAACATAAAAACTAATGAAAAACCTTAGAAAATTCAACTTCTCTACATGACATTACCTTAAATAAAAACAATTAAGATATTAAAATCAATCAAATGGGGTAATTAAGGTTTAGAATTCTCTCCTAATTTGACACAAGTATGGTGAGGCAAAACTCCAAAAATTTTAAAAGAAAATATAAGTTAGTAAAGAAAAAATAACTAAAGTAAAATAAAAGAAAATGAGAGTCATATTCATTAGGTTGCTTGCCAATAAGTGTTTCTTTAAAATTCTAAGGATCATTATTTAGATGAGAACGATTCCCTGTTTGCATAGAACACAAAGAAGAAGAGACAATAGTAGGATACAGCTATTATTTACTAGTTACATAAAATGTCAATGACGAGGCAATTTCATTTTCTTGTTAGGCTATTCTTTAGTAAAAGACATAGGTTTTATCTCTCTTTTAAAACTAAAAACACCATCATTAATTGTACACTCCTCTTTTTCTTTAAGTCCCAATGCTTTACATGTTTCAATGAATCATCAGCACTAGTCTATGAAAATTCATGCATACCAGATACAACCATCTTATAATAATCCTCATATAAGGAAAGAGGCCTTCTTAATTTCTTATAGATATGGGACTTTATTTTATTCTTTCCCACCCTAAGGGTAAGCTTTTTCTTAGCCATATTAATTATCTTCCCTCTAGTAACTAAGAAAGGTCACCCTAATGTAAAACTTCATATCCATTACTAGAAAGCCAGTAGGAAAGATAAATTTTCCTACTTTGATAAGTGGGTATTCCATAACCCCAATTAGGTACTTGATGAAACAATATGCCAGTTGGAGTGACAAATTCATTGATTTAGGCTTTCGTATTCTTAGCTTCTAAAAAATAAATAAAGAAATTATATTAGTACTAATGCCTAAATCATATAAACAGTTAAGATCCTTAAAATCACCAAAGTTTTAAGAATAGTAAAGCTCCATAGATCCCTCAACTTTGGAGGTAATTTATTTTATATGAAAGAATTACACTCCTCGGTCAAGCAGACCATAGCATACTCCTTTGATTTATTTTTGTTGAAGATGATCTCCTTTAAAAACTTCACATGTGAAGGCAATAAGCCAATAATTCAGTAAAGGGTATATTGATGTTTAATTTCTTGAAGATATCCAATAATATTGGCAATATATATGGCTGCACAATGGGTATGGGTCTCTGCTTCTAACTAGTGCTAGTTAAAGATGGAATTGATACAAGTTTTGTTATGACTATAAGTACCTTACTCTTCTCCTCATCTTTTCCTAATTTCCTTGCTTCTTCATCTTTAACAATGTTAAATAAAGTATTGTGCCACTTATTAAAGTGATGGAACACGCTTGGTCCTTTGGCTTCAACTTGGTGTTACTCGAAAGCCTACCTTCACTTCTTTCACTCATAACGTTAGCTAGTTGACTCATTTGTATCTCCAGTTTATGAATAGAGGCAGTATTAGATTGTACCATTTTTTAAGTCGATCCACTTTATCTAACTTTTCTTTTATAATTGACATAAATATTAAGTGCCTCCTCCAAACTATTGCTCTGTGGTGGTTATTATTAAGATTAAGATCTATTTTGGAACCTAAATGGTCCCATAACTCTTCTTACTTTAATTCCCTACTCTTTTCATGAAAAAATGGGTTAATTCATCTACCTTAGATTACAAGTGTTAAAGAAGGGGCTCATTCCATACCTTAATTTCCTCCGTATGTAACGATATAGTTCACTTCCTCATTGTAATTCATGGTTAGCTCAACATTCATATATCTATAGAATTGATGCCATACATGCCATACTAGAGACAAGCCTCTTTATTGTATATATCTCAATTAGAAAGCATCTTCACCTAATTCAAGAACTCAATTACATATGTTACTGAGTATGAAGATGTTTACACCTTATAAAGGGATGTCTTTGAGCCCAGCCCTTTTATATTTTTTTAATTAAAAAATTACAAAACGGTGTCGTTTTGGACAAAACAATGCCATTTTGTCCAAAATGAGCGGGCCGTAGGCCAGGTTGGGCCGGCCCGTGGCCCGTCCAACCCGGGCCAAAAACGGGCTGGTCTGGGTCTGGCTGGGCCAAATTTGTCATCCCTACTTTGACTTCTCCTTACCAATTTGGTTGACAAATTCCTTGCTAAATTCTTTATAATCTCCTTAACCTCTTTGCCAATCTTTATATAAATAGTACCTTAAATTAAGTGTCTACTAAAGTTTTGACATGTCAATGTATGGCCCTTACAGAAAAATTGCATCACTAGTTGTAAAGAATATTGATGATGAGGAAAGTGGAAAAGACTCATGATCTTCTTCACTGCACACACCTTGACTCCTCTAAACCTGTCTCCACATCCATTACCCCCTCTCTTCCACTTTCCAAAAACTGTGGCCTTCCTCTTTCCAATCCCACTGAATATTATAGTACTGTTGGAGTCAATGTTTTAAAAATTGAACAGAACATTGAACCGATCAAAGGAAAGGCTTAAGGTTTAAAGGTTCAACCGGTATTAAACTGTTATAAAACTAGTATATAATAAATAAGGAATAAAAATTATAAAAGTATTTAAAAATAAAATATCTTACTGAAATAAAAAATATATCATTGTTTGTACTAATAATAAATCAAATCTAATAATTTAAACTCAATTTGAGTTTAAACACATTCTTAAATTATCCTAAAAAATTACTTATCTACTAGATTATTAATTAATTACATTTTTAGTGTCTTTCTTCTAATCTCCTTCTAGATCAATGCAAAAAGTTGGATACCTCATTATAAGACTAACATTGTACAACTTAAGTTGACCCTCCTACCATCAAAGAGAATAAAGAAATAGTTAACCTTGTAGATATTATACAATATGGTGAGCTCAGATGGAATTGAGGAAGTTTCTTATCACTTCAAAAGATTTCCAGCACTTAAGAACCAAAAGGTCAAGTTCTACATTTTCATATTTACAAGTAAAACGTGTTTTTGAATTTTAATTTATATAAGAGTTCTATTATATTATTATGCTAACTTATCGATAATATCATTATTCAAACATGGATATGCAACTTTATGTTTTACCAGATCAATGTACTCATAGGAAATAGACGCATATAAATTTTTTTTATTTAGGGAACTATATGTAGTTTAATAGTATAATTTTATCTTTACCATTTACATTTGATGTTTATCACTTCATAATTAAAGAAAAAAAGACATTTCTGACTTCCTACTTTAAGTTCTAAAGTTGCGATGATTTCCTCAATTTAGTTCCTCCAACTCAGATCTTTTTGCCTTCCCATTTGTTGTCTCAAATAGGAGGGACCTGTCATGAGGTACTTGAGCTTGGAACTTACTGAATGAGGCAACTAAAATTAGAAAATATGTGTCAATGGACTCCCTCTAGGTTTCTGGTTTCTGTATAACCTAGTACCTAAGAAGAAACTCATGATAGCAATCGCCATAGACATAATTGTTACGCCAAATCCCCAACCCCAACCAATGTTTGTTTGATCCAAACAGCCACAGAAATAGCAACAATAGAACCAATTAGATAAAGAACCCTTCATTTTCTTCTCAATCTCATCAGAATCATCAAATTGATCTGCACCAAAGGGAGAGACACAAAGCTTGATCCCTTCAGTCCTTAAGGCTATAAGATATAATCCTGTAAAGAAAATTGCAGTTTGCAATCCTGTTGGATGGCAAACATTATTGTCACAAAATCAAGAAAGCTGATCAGGAACAAGATAGACCTCCATATATTGTCCTTTTTGCCACGATCACCATAAGCATAAAAACTATAAACCAGCAAGAATGGATCCACCAATAAAATGTTGAATTTTAATACGTCTTTTGCTGTTAATAGACACAGGACAATGTTATACCTGATTGAATTCATGTTGGTAATATTTAATGGCTCTAGCTAACCTTATATACGCACTTATTGTTACACTTTCTTCATCAGATTGTTACAATAAAATTACCTACTTATGACAATGCTATAAGTACTTTTTACTTGGAACCAATTGACCAGAATCACAAAGTTCTGCTTAATGAAAATGAAATGCAAAAAGTGAATGATAGATTTAACCGGTTTGCATATCAAAGGAGAATGATTCTACTTGCAAAATTGATGAACTTTTAAGCTAAAAGGACTAGACAATAAACAACCTCCGCAGTTCTGTTTATAATGGAACTGCTTAATTCTCTGAAAATAAGATATCTCAATAAAAGGTTAGATTGCTTTATAGATAAGAAAGATATTCTTGGATCTCATGAATGAAGCGTTCACTTTCAAACCAACAGTTTAGTTAGTGTACATTCCTATTCTACCAAAGCATTTTCTTTATCAAACAACACTCTATAATTTCTCTTTCATTATTGAAATAACCTTAAAATGTACCACTAGAATCTCATGCCCTCTCTCTACTGTTTCAAATTAAAACCAAACTAGCAATATATCTTCCAACACTTGATGCAAACTAATTGAAGATGATATTAGATAAACAAAGAAACAGCAAAAGAGAGAAACTAAAAATCTGGCTGAAACTAAAGAACAAAGTTTAGACAATAGAGGGGCACTAAAAGAACAAAAGGTTCAAGAAAAGAAGATAACAAGCATAAACTTTAAGCAAAACAAGAAACTACTAAACTCGCGTTTACCTTGACCGAAGAAAACAACACAAAATAAACCTTTACAAAAGCCAGTAAGACATTCATCAACAAATACCTAAAATCATATAAGCAAAGGAAAAGAGAAAAAAGACGAAAACAACATCTGAACCTGAGGAACATAAACATTTCATGACCGACAGTTATAATAAACCAAAACCTAAGAGTCAACAAGGCTCGATTTCTACATCGATGGGTTACCCACAAGTATCATATTTACTTACATGCATCTATGAAGGCGATGAGATCTGCGAAGAGAAGATGGTGGAGAGCAAAGAGTATAGGCGAGGAGAGAAAGTTTCGATTTATGAAAACTTACTGGTTCGCTAAAAAACTAGTCGGTTTTTATATATAAAGAAACTTGATTTTCAGTTTGTTTTTAACGAATTTTCCCAATTCTGACACCATCCTACTAATGTTCACTGGACTACGGTAAAATGCATATCTTCGCTTTACCCCATCCTATGGCCTATACCTCACCAAATTGTCTACCTTAGCTATCACTTTTTACTCTAATGCTGATTGAGCTGGGTGTCCAGACGATCGATGATCAACATTTGGTTACTGAATCTGCTTTGGCTCCTCCTTAATTTCTTGAAGTTCTAAGAAATAACCTAATGTGGCAAGATCTACCACTGAAACAAAATACAAGAGCATCGTCCTAGCTACTACTAAACTATGTTGGCTTAATTCTCTACTTGGTAAACTTGGACTCTCTGATATTAAACCACTTTTATACTGTAACAACATCACCGCTACCTTTCTTGCCGTAGATCATGTCTCTCATGCTCGTACCAAATTTATTGAGATTGATATACACTTTATTTGTGATTTGGTTGTAAAGAAATTTCTATTCATACGTCATATATCATGTTCTCACCAACTTGTTGACATTCTCCTCAAACCATTACGTTCTACTTAGTTCTTGCAATTTCATCCCAAGTTCATTGCTCTTCCAAACATTAGCTTACAGAAGGACTGATAACAGATTATCTTCTCAGTCATTTATCCTCTTATCTTCTTTTTTAGTTCTTATTACATTTGCTCTCACATTATTTTAGTTTAGATAATATCTGATCATTTTTGTTTATATTGAATAAATTATAAATTAATTCACCTTATTTACATTTGTGTATGTATACATGTACATTATAAATGAATAATTCATTCAGAAATTAATACAATATATTTCACTTTTTAATTTCGGCTTTTTATTTCATTTTCTTCAATATGCAAATTATACACGGATTTGGATAAAATTATGATTTAACTGAAATTTTTGATTTAAGTATGATTTTAATTAAAAGATACTTCTTATATTCCTCATCAATAGACATGAATTGAATAGATAATATAGTGTGGCAAGCATGTGATTCATTGACGTGACAAGACATGATAAACAGATGTTGGCATGACTTCAATAGACTTGGTTAAAAATTTTCAAAAAATACAAAATAAATATAACTTTATTATCTTGACAAAAATAAAAGCGTACGTAATTTTATTAAAATAAAAAATAAATAGATAAGAAAAAAGTTGAAAAACAAACAAAAAAGAATACAATGGCAAAAATAGGAAGGAGGTATGGAGAAAAAGTTAGCCTGTTCTTCTCTATTTCGGAACCTGATCTCTATCCCAGCCCAGGCTCTTCTCAAATTCAATTCTTTCTCTAATCGTCTGAATTGCAGGCTCTTTACTTGGTCAGACAACAAAAAGCTTCTTAATTGAGTCTCTGTGAAACCAATCTTCTGTCAATTATTTTTTTTTTCAACTTTCCTGTCTCGCGTCTCATCTGCTTATTTATTTATTTTTCAGTTAAAATAAAATTGTTAATTTGTATAATTTTAGTCAAATAAAAATTTATTTGTCTAATATAATTAGCTATAAATTAACAAATTTAATATTTTATTAATTATAATTAGTTTTAATTAGATTTTTTTATATAAAAGAAAAGTTGCGTAATTGTGATTATATAATGTTCTTAAAAAAGATGACAGGTATATATAATTAAATATTCATTTATATATTCCAACTGCCAAGGCAACTCAATTTGCAACTAAAAAAATTACTTATCATTAAACGAAACGACCACTTTTTTATGATATGGAGATTAAAAAAATCAGCATCTCTTCAACAGCAGAATATTCCAGTCGACAGCCTTTTCTCTTGACCACCGAACCAATTAAATAAATCTCTTTGGGTGGGAAACCACCAAATAAGTTAGTATAGTAACTGATAAAGAAGACATTAGTTTTATATTGTAACGTAATAATAAAAGTAGAGCGTCGTCGATTAGTGGAGTCAGAGCAGAGCAGTTGTTTAGAATTGGAAAAAATGGCTGTGTGATACCAATCCAAAAGAGTCGATGTAGTTTAATTATGTTTAAACACATCAAAATTCAAAAAGGAAGTTGAGCTAAATGATTAGTAAACACATAGATTTAATAATTTGATAAGATTTTCAATTATAAAACACGTTAAATACAACACAAACCTTAATTATTGGTACAAGATTAACCATCAATTTGTATAAATGCAAAAATAAAAATAAAAATATATCTATTTTTGCTTTTTATTTCTACCATGAACATGCAATTTTCGACCAACTTTTATAAAAATTGTATAATTTTATGTTACTAAACGACTTTTTGTGCCTTTTTAATACTTAACAGGTCAAGTTACTTCAATAGGCAATAGAACACTTATTAGTATTTATTCATTTTCAATAAATAATCAATTAATACTAAACTTTAGATCATTTAATTAGATTCTCTGTAATCTTTGGTTCGAATCAATTTTGATTTTTTAATTTTAATTTTATGAATATTAGTAATTAATAATTATCTAATTAAAATTTTAAAAGCTCCAGGTATTGTGTAGTAATTGTAATACAATTAATGTTTTCCGGGCTAAAATAGAAACGTTACAACTTGATATGTACACCAGCTGGCATTGTATGCATTGATGTCAATGGAAAACGGCGGGTTGGATATGCAATTTTTTAAAAAAAAATTAAAAGAAGAGTTGATTCTCCACTAATCCTTTTGAAACTCAAACGTCTCCTTAAACTAAGCCAACAAAACTCTGGGAAGGTACACATACATGACATACATCCTGTGGACAGCAAATTCATCCCCACATGCCTATTTCCCTTCCAATATCTATACCTACGCAGCGCATTCCTCATTCCCGACATGTTGTTCGTACCACGCAAGGCCAACACCCAAACTTGAAACTTTTTGAGTGCTCTCCAGCAGAGCTACCTATAAATCTTTTGAAATATCAAAGGTGTCAACACACTGAAAACCCCTCGGGACCTGAAAAAATATCCAACCTTTGGCCATGTTTTGGATTCTCTGCTTTCTCCATTCCTTTCTTTACACCACAAAGCTTCCAGCTTTTGCCCTCACTTCACCGCAGGACATATCGGCGTTAAAAGCCTTCAAGTCTACAGTTAAGCCGACCTCAATTCAACCATGGTCGTGTCTTGCCTCATGGGATTTCACCACCGACCCTTGTGCCATCCCTCGCCGGATCCACTTCATCTGCGGCGTTACCTGCTCGCCGGACTCCACCCGAGTCACTGAAATTACTCTCGACCCGGCAGGATACTCGGGCCAGCTCACTCCCCTCGTTTCCCTACTCAGTAACCTCACCACACTTGACCTCTCTGATAACAACTTCTACGGTGTCATTCCATCATCTATTTCCTCACTCCCCAACCTCCAATCCTTGACTCTCCGTTCTAATTGGTTTTCTGGCTCTTTCCCAGACTCCATCACCAACCTTAAATCCCTCCAAAGTTTAGACCTTTCACATAATTCTCTATCAGGTTACCTCCCAAAAACCATGACTTCCATGTCCGGTTTGAGAAGACTCGATCTTAGTTTCAACAAGCTAATTGGTTCACTACCAAAACTACCTCACAACCTCTTAGAACTAGCTATGAAGGGGAATTCTTTATCTGGGTCACTATCAAGAAAATGGTTCGAGGGTTTAACTCAGTTAGCAGTGATTGAACTGAGCGAGAACTCGTTGAGTGGGACACTAGAATCGTGGTTCTTTCTTTTACCAGCACTTCAACAAGTTGATCTGGCCAATAACAGCCTGACACGAGTTGATGTCTCAAAACCTACAAATGGCTACAGCGATCTCGTAGCTGTTGATCTCGGGTTCAACAAAATAGAAGGCAACGTCCCTGTAAATTTCGCTGCATATCCTCTGCTGTCTTCTCTGTCACTAAGGTACAATCATTTACGTTGGACGATCCCACTAGAGTTTGGTAAAAAGGAGAGTTTGAGAAGGCTGTTTCTAGATGGGAATTTCTTGACCGGGAAGCCGCCCCCGGCATTTTTCGCCGGAAGTACGCCGGTCGTGGGGAGTTTAGCGGATAATTGTCTGCAAGTATGTCCACGTTCGTCTCAGTTGTGTACGCCGTCCCAGAAGCCTACTTCCATATGCAAGCAGGCTTATGGTGGAAAACCAAGGTCTTAGTGTGTCAGATGTCAGGCAATAAAATAATTTCTTATTTTTTGATAAATACAAATGTAACGTAAAGTTTATAATAATTAAATGAAATATATAGTTGGTTCTTCTTAAAATTGGTGATGCTGAGTCTTTTTCCTTGAGTTCCTGGTCATGTAAGTAGTACGTTTTTGGTAAAGGTCTCTTTTAGTTGACAGAACACCTTTAGGTGAGAAGTGTCTGATTTTCTTGGATAAGTTGGGTTCTGAGTCAGTCTTTAGACTTATTTGGTTTCCAGGAGTTTTGAGTTCAATTAACAATATAAAAATAATTATATCCATTCTCTCGCGTGAGCACTTACACACTTGAGTTGAAATGCTTGGGTATAGAGTCAGGTTCAGTTATAAGTGGTCGGTGGTTCCTGAATCCGCCAGCTGACAATTTCCAGGCATTTTGGGTTGAATACCAGAAAAGAAAACCTAACTGCTCGTAGCTTTTGAATGAAATGGAAAAGTTGTCATGAATAATGAATCAAGATAGATACAGTACATGTACATGTGCATGTGAGCTCTGTCGGTAAGACGGCATACGGAATGGGATTTTGATGGGATTTTGTTCATATATTGATATATAAATAAATACTACGTGGGACAACGTCCTAATAGTTGACAACCTTTTATCATTACTCTTGCGTTGCCTGGCCCTGTAGTAATTGATTGTAGTTGACTTGACGGGTCATTAGGATAGGAGGTGACAAAAGATGGACCCCTTTCCATGTAAATATGATATGTGGTTGAATTTGCTACAGTGTTACTCCAACCTTAAGTCAACAAAGTGAAAGATAAGGGTAATCATTTTTGAGGTTTACAATCTTGAGCAAATAAGACTAGTAGACTTCGGCCTTTCTGGCGATAAAAAGGACGTTTGATAGTAATTTCATAGTGGTTGTAATGTAATCATTGTTACATTAAATTATCATATCTAAAAGCATATTTTTAATAATCCATTTCATTATTTCTTTTAGATATGCAAATCCTTATTACATTATGTTTCTTATTACTTTGTATCTTTAATTATATTAACTTTAATGATTAAAGAATTAAATCAATTTTATTATTTTGAATTTGTCAATTTTTTAATTTAATTTTCAAATCTTCGATTCGATTTGTTTTAATAATTTTTATTATTAAAAAATTAATTTATTAATTGCTTAATAAAAATTAACGTATATTTTTAATATTAAAGTATTTCAACAAATCTAAATTCAATTTTATGAGGTGTTAAGACTTTCGGAACCATATTGTATTTCACATTAATTAAACAATAGCGATTATTTTGGTTTATTTACTGGTTAATATCATTTTTACATTTTTATTATTGATAATAATGAAATAATACACAAAAATTAAATATAAATCAATTCAATAATGAATTTTAATTTAATTTCTTAAAAATATTAGAATTTCATTTATATATAGTTTAAAATATTTTCAATTTAATATTTGTTTATATGTTTATATTTTTAATTTAATATTATTATTCTCTATAATTAAATATTTGATATTTTAAACAATATATTTAATTATTGATAAAAATAAAAATAAAAATAAAAGATTAAAACCAATTTTGTGATTTTGTGAGAGGTAGTTTGTTTCCAATTTAATTTTTCTATTTTAGTTTTTAGTTTTATTTCTTGATATATATATATTTATTGATATATTTATTTATTAATATAAAGGTTAAAGTTTATTTTGATTCTCAATGTTTATAACAAAGTACAAAACAAGTCATAACATTTTAAAGCATTCAAATTGAACTCTAATATTTTCAAAACGTTCAAAACAAACTCTAAATAGATAGAAAATTTAAAGAACTTAACTCCCTGTTAACTAAATGCAACAACAATATTGACATAATTTTTTAAAAAAATAAAAAATAGGTTCCACTATTACGTGACAAGTGAAACTCATTATTAGAAATCTATAAAAGTAGATCCATAATGTCACATGACAATTGAGACTCATAATCATAAATTTATAAAAAACAGGTTTCCATTGTCACAATCATAGTGGTCCACTTTTTGGTTAATTTGAAAAATTAATTGAGACCTACTTTTTTATCTAAAAAATATAAAAGTAATGTCACATTCGTATTAATGTGATCTTCAGTTGACAGTGAGTTAGCATTATTAATTTTTTATTTGGGGTTTATTTTGAATATTTTAAAAAAATTAGAGTTTAATTTGAATGTTTTAAGATATTAGAGCTCAAGTTGTATTTTTAAAAAAATTAAAATTGATTAATGATAATAATGAAAGAGAAGAACAAAAATTTGGAGAGCCATGACACTCTCCTGTTAAAGAAACTATCACCATAAAAACGAAATCATTTTCAACACCTAAAGAGCTTACACAGTAGAGAAAAAACGACAGCGTTCTAAGTTATGAAATCTATTAGCCCCGTTGTTGAGTACTAATAGGTGGTCACTGAGCGACTGCGCAGTGGGAATTTAGAAACGTATAATGCCCAGTTGTTTTTGAGAATTAAAAAGTATGTATATATAGGTTTTGTTATAAATGGTTAAGATGTGTAAGTAAATTTTGTTAAAGTTAGAATTTGGAGGGAAAAAATTGGAAATATATGATGCAAGAAAGAATTTTGTACGGGAAAGAGGAAAAGATATAATAGGTGAATATTTGAATTGGATTAATAAAAATGGAAAGAAAAAACTGACAATCTAAACAAGTGAAGTAAAAATCGTTATAATATTTTAGTAAAGAATATGGCAACTGCAAAATAAAAGTCACCATGTTAAAATTCAAAACCAAATATATTTACAAACCTCTAGAGAGCACAAGGGACTCAGATGGGCACATAGAAAGGGCATATTCTGCATTATCCTTATGCCCAGTCAATATCTACACAATGTGGTATCTACATCAACAAGTGTTTAGCTAACAAAGAGTAGCAAAAATGAAAAATAAGAGCCATAATTAATTAAAAATCCTTGTATATTGAATTGGGTCATTTCCATCTAAATCTGTTGTTGTTAGTCTAAAGTAACTGCAGGATAACAACAACATTTTAGCGTTAAATGCAATGATTCCATATGCACATAAAATACCAAGTCAGGGCGAGTCTGTAGCTCCTGAACCAGTATTACGATTAGGTTGTGCTTCAACATCTCAAATAAGGACATGGAATGAAAATTCTAGAGTTTATACTTGATTTGGAAATTCAACAGTGAGTACAAATCAAAAAGATAAAAGGACTAATATTCTTACTTGAAGGACTATCACTGTGTGTAGCAACTATCTTATTGTCCTGTGGAAGTTCCCTGATTCTGTTCACCTGCAATGTCCCCCGATAATCACAATTTTCCATAAGTGAACTCTTAAGGCCACAAAAGTTAAAAAGAAAAATCCTTAAAAGCACAACTAGTAAGCAGTACGCAGTGAATGGTGGTTAGAGCTCATCTTCTTAGAAATTTCTGAGCATAGCAAGCATTTGTTATTTTAACTCAAACTACCTGGCATTAGTCCTAATGAAAAAGAAGTTGGATGAACAATAGTGCGATAGCCCTTGCTAAAAGCTAAAGACTATGGTAACTACTCTCCATGTCCTCAATAACACCCCTAAAGAAAGGTTCACAACAGAGAAATTTTGTTAACGTAGCAATAGAAAGCCACCAAAACATGCAGAAAAAGCCAAAGAACAAAGGTTAATAAGAACCTCGCCAGGATGTATAATTGTTTTGAACTTCTTTATGAAGGGAGAGCGAGCGTCTTCATTGAATTGCAAGACACCGAAGCATGAATGAGGGTCAAAAGACTAACAACATAGCTGCACAAATATGAAGCAAAAGTTCCAATGATTTAAATATTCTGGACAAGATGAATTTGATTTAAGCTAGAATAAAAGAGGAAATATTAGCTAATGTACTAGGAGCCAAGTTGAGATTAACAAAATTTTAAGTCAACGTTAGTGAGCCATCAACAACATCACCTGTGAAATATGCTCAGCAGCCGCAACCCTAGGTTTAACGCCCACAGTTCTGGAATATTCTCAACAACTTCAAAGAGACCCAGAAACTCGAAATTGCTGAATTAATCCTTCAATTACATACGCAACGCAAACATCATCATTCCTCCCATAGATAGAGGTGATCTCCTTTATGTAACAGAGTGGTATATTCACAAGCCTCAATCGCGCAGACAACAAAACTAAAGAAGAGAAAAAAGAAAGAAAACAAACATAAAAAAACTAATTAAAAACAAAAAACGATGGCGACTGAAAACGCAAGACACCAGCACTGACAGCAAACCACAGTATAAGAAAAACCTTTTAGTGTTTTCAAAAAAAAGCATGCCAGCAGGGTTCAGTTGATTTTCAATATAAAAGAAATTAAAGATGCTCTGTGACTCCGTTTGGTTACCGAGAAAATGCCGGAAAACGAAACACCAACACCCAAAAAAAAAAAAGAAACAAAGAACTTGCCTGTTCAGAAAGGTATAGCCGATGAGGATAGAACACACAAAAGAAAATAGTAAAAATAACGAAACTTTCAGCCTCAATCAGGCATAACCAGAAGGTAGCCAATAGCAGGGAGAATGCACTGAAAAAAAGGAATGAAGGCAAAGAGCAGTTGCGGCGGGAAGGAAAATCAAAAGCAAGACGGACATCGGCTCGGCTTAGATCAGCGTAAAATGGAGAGGTTTTAATTAAAACGTTGACGTTTTAATGTGGGAACTCCTCTTGCGTACGCGCTTAATATATACTACTTAAAAAGGGATAAATAAATCCCAAAATCCAGACAGCTCCTCTTGCGTTACGCAATTAGGGTTGGAAGAAGCTGGCGATCACCACCATCTTGAGGGACACCCAGGAGTGAGTCTTGAAGGAGAAACGCAGATCAGGAAATTGGATGAAAAGGTAAGGCAAATCCTTCATAAACCAAGTTTCTTTTTTTCATATTTCACACTGAAAAACTGTCCGATGCAAAGTGATGACGCTATTTCACATGTCTCTTTCTTTATCGGTCCATCAGTTGAGTGTCTCAAGTAGATGGGTTCCAGCATCGCAAAGTTTATGGCATCTAAAACATTGCTTTCTATACGACATTATTACAACGTCGTAAGGTATTTTGGCTATTTTGCATAGTGGGCCTCTGTTGAACCTCTTGTTCTGTTATCTTTGCTCGCACCGGGTCCGAAGGACTCCTCTCCTCTTGTTTGTGGCGGTTACGGTTAATGATAGTGGATTTAATAATTCGACCCAAACGCACTCAAACGGGTTGACTGGAGATTTGATCGGGTCGGATTCTTTATAAGGTTGCATCCAACTGATTCTGTATATTGTTATTTGCCGCGAAGCCAACCCATTCCTGATTCAACAGTTACAAGCATGGGAAAGTCAAGGTCTGTTTTTAGTATAATTAGAACCATCTCGCATTGGCTTTGTTGATTCATACTTGTCTTAATTGTTTTTTGGATTCAGAAAAGATACTAAGGAAAAATCAGACCACAAGTTTGAGAAGAAAATTCAGTTCTATGCCAGTAAAAATCCCAACTTTTCACTCTCGTGAACATAATTTCTTCGTATATCATGGTTTTGTGTTGTCCTTAAGTGCTATGATTATGTTGTTTTTACAGAGGTTAGAGATACAGTTGCGATCTTGAATGCCAAAAAGTCTATTACAAAGGTGGGTTGTTGTTGTTGATTAAATGGATTGTTAAAAACTGTATTGAAGTGCATTGTTCCAGTCAGTTGTAATCTATGCTTTTCCTTTTCTAAAGTAGCTTGATGCCCTTGTTTAGTTGATGCAGCTATCCAACTAATCTTGTGAAATTAACAAATTTTGTCGCTTAACGAAGAATGAATTATAACCTACTCGAAGTAGATAACCGTTGTTGTAGTTTTAGTTTCCATGTTCATAAGAATAATAAGTTGGTTTTCACTATGTGGATTGTTAGTTTTAAATTGTGACATACATATTGGGGCATAGTGGAAATTCATTAATATTTAGAGGTAGTTTACCGTTTGAAATTTGTACCTTAGTAGTGATTTTATATATTCCTACAGAAAAAGAAACTTCAGAGGCGGCAGAAGAAATTGAAAGCATATGACCTTACCACTCTGTCAGAGTTCCTTCCCGAATTGAAGGGTCCTCAGAAGCCAAAAGAAGTTCCTGAGATTAAATTGAACTGCAAATCCAGGAAACAGTTAATGTATGTGCTCTAGTTCAAATATTTGGATATATGTTTATCTTTCTTCAATAATTCTTGTGTGACAGTAACTGTTCTGGTTACTATCAGACTGAAAGAGGGGAAACAACTCAGTACAGTCCTTAACCATCCAGCTTTTCTGTCGGATCCTCTAGGATCCATCCATCAACATTTAGAAAGCACACAACCTCCCCAGGAAGAGAAACCCAAGAAAAAGGCAATCAAAGATGGAGGGAAGAAAACCAAGAGAAAGAAGTCTAGGGCATTAACAGGGGTTGAGTCTATGAGCTTCTGATTGGAACTGGTACTTGTGAATTTTTCTTGTTAGACGAGCCACTAACTTTGTCAAATCCAGAAACAATCAGTTTCTCCAATTTTAAGTTGGCCTCACATGTTTGACAATGTTCTGGTTTGCTTTATTCCCAGGATGCTTTTACTTCTATATATTAAAATGCATCATTTCCTTTGTTCCGTCTTTGCAGAATATAGAAAAAATATTGATATCTTCTTGTGCAAGTTTGCTCTACATGTTTCCAACTTGTCGATAACCAAATGTTGATTCGGGTAATCAAAATGCATAGATTGTGGTGTGTATCAAAATATTACAAGAGGTTCACGTGTGCTTGGTGGCGTGCAAGGAGTGTATTTATGCCCCCTCTTTAAACTTGAAAAATCGGGGGCTTTCTTCTGGGCTAATAATGCGACCTCTGTGGAGGGTTGTTCAGAATTTGATCGGGTGAAAATAAAATCATATATTATCGGTGCCTTGAAGCTGCATTCTATTAATTTTGCGACAAGGCTGAGCATTCTCTATGATGCTCTGTTGTGCCGTTTGAGAGACATTGTTGCATGGCTCAAACTGTCCATATCTAGAGAACTCCTGCTTGTTGGCTATCTCAAGGTTGCATCCCCTATTTCATTCTGAAACATGGATATGAAGTGATGATCTAGTGTAGGGCATATCAAGATTGAATTTCCAAAGTTTAATATATCGAGGAAATGACCTTGGTTTCCATATTCATAATATTAGTAAGTTGGTCTCTAATAGTAATGTATTGATTAGTTGGTTTTAACTTGCTATTTGCATTTTGGGACGATGTTGATCTACTCGGTGTTTGTAAAGTAGGAACTTCTTAACATTTAGAGGTAATTTACTGGTTTATTTGTAGCCGAGTAGTGAATATATAACGCTATTCATCTCATATATTCCTCTGCCTCCAAGGAAAGGGCTTTATGCATTTTTCAACCTAAGAAAGGAAGAATTTTTTCGACCAGGAGTCACTAACATCACTTAGAATCCAGTCCAGTTCGTTGCCAGCTTATGAGCTTCTTTCTCAACCATTACTGTCCACCACAGAAACACTTGGATTTTGATCGAACGGTCTGTTCTCCCTCCATTAATCATGTTTAAGATCTTCCTAAAATTGAAACCGTATATCGGTGACCAATATTACTGCACGACTATGTTTGGATGTCAATTCAACTGATTTCTTGAACTAGACGTGGAAAACTCTACAGTAAGGCATGTCATACTTCCAGAGGGCCCTTGCCAGTTGCTATTTCCAACACTAACACTCACTAGACTCGCTACAAAACCAACCATTGCAAGCCAATTCTTGCTCCACAACTATTGTTAATGAGGACTTTATTATATACAAGAATAATCTCAAATTTCAAGCACTCAATGTTACGTGGTTTATACATTATGTTTGAACTTGCATAGAAACTAGTTCTTCGGCTGAAATAATCACCAAGGGTTAGAAAAGTATCTTAATTCTCATAATAATGATTTCAGAACGCGTTCAAAAGTTTATTCTTTCTCCAGAAAACTTCTTACGGGGCGGTCACATTCATATTACTTGGCATTCGCGCATTCAAGTATTCAAGCTTAGGTCTTCTACACTTTGAGGGCAATCGTGTCAGCACAGAAAGTTTCTGGTTTTCTCACAACTTAAATTGATGTACTGTATCCAACAATGGTTTCCCACAAATGCAGTATGCAACTTCAAATCAGGGCCTCGGTGGGGCAAAGAGAAGACACGATTTGTTTGAATTTGGAGCTTTAAAAGCCATTCATCCTCATATTTTAAACTAAATTGATGTACTGTATCCAACAATGGTTTCCCACAAATGCAGTATGCAACTTCAAATCAGGGCCTCGGTGGGGCA
>JAOQMS010043304.1:22324-37328 GCA_027563885.1 Erythroxylum longipes
AAGAGAAGACACGATTTGTTTGAATTTGGAGCATTAAAAGCCATTCATCCTCATATTTAAACAAATCCTACACTAACACGTAGCATATTTATCCAAGCAATAACAGCAGCAGAGGCAGCAAACTGCAGCAAACTAGTAGAAATTCTTACAAAGCGGACAACCAGTAGCACAGGTAGTCCCTTTCGCGCTAAAATCGAAGTGGGCAATCAGCGAAAGCTCTTGCTCGTCTAATGGAACAAACATTTGCAACATGATACGCTGATCTAAGGTAAATGAATACAAGAATTAAGAAAACGAGCATACAGAGAGAGGGAGGGAAAGGGTAACGCGGGTGGAGATTGAAGCAGATACTTGAACTACCGCCATACCATTGGTGAAGTAAACGAGAGAGGAAAAGATTTGTAACTCGAGGCAGTAATTAAACGTAATCCATTATCCAACCTAAGTGACAGCTCGTAGCTCTCGCTGATGACGAGGTGACATAAATGAGAGGCACAAAATGACACGTCGGGAATGGTTATTTTTCTATTTTTCTATTTTTCCATAAAAATTAATGATTTTCATAATTCATAAACCATTAACAATAAATATCATAAAACTAATTTAAATGACTTGGGTGAACGAAAATTTAAATAAATATTTAGACACTAACAATAATAGTGATGTTGCCGAACGCCATTTGGTCCTGAGCAAGTAGGCTAGCTTTCTTATGCAACTGGCAAACGACTCAAACAAAAGTAGAATCTTTACCTCCAGAGATATAGCCTAAGACGACTTTGTCTTAAAGACTCGTTAGCTTTGATGGCATCCTTGTCCATCGGAACATGCCACTTAAACCCCAGACAGCAGTTCAAGAAACACACGTTTCTATCTCCTCATACTTCTCTATCGTCGCTGCCCTCTCGGTCTTGTTTTTCCCCATCTTGGTGTGGATTAAAAGGTCCAGGGGTGCTTGGTAATGGACTGCTTGCTAGAGCTGAAGATAAGGCTAAAGGGTCATCATCATCTTCTCCTGCTTCTTCAATACAACAACAATCTGAACAGCCAAACATTGATAAACAGCTGCAGGTTCTGTTTCCTTACTCAGTTTCATAAAGCTTCAGTTTTTTAAGGGTGCCCATTTCCCTCTTTCCTCGTTAGTGGCTTGGACTAGTAGCATTTAGCATATTATGTACCAAATTGATTTTCCGTGTATATTCTGAAACAAATTCGTGATTATGGTATTGAGGTTTAGAAAGTTTCGAAATTTATCTGATTCGCTCGTAAATTTATTTGATGTGGCATTTGAATCCCTTCTACTGGAATGGAGATAAGATCCAGTTTCATTTGTTATATAATTAACAAGTAGTGTTCCTTTTTCAGATTGGGGATTTATTTTTCTGACATTAGTCAGAACTTACGCCAAATTCTTCAAAGGAATAGCTTGTCGCGAACTCATTGACTGAGAACGTAGCTTGTTAACTGTTCATCGTTGAATGACATTTATGATATGGATTAACTTTGTTTTCTCCCTTTTTTCCCTTTTCTTTTTGTTCTTTAGTGCATTCATGTTCACGACTGTTGCTTTGCTCGTTAAATTGACGCTTTGGCATATAATCAGGAGTTGGCGCCAGAATCCAGAACATGTGATCCTTTATGTTCACTCGACGAAACAAGCTCCCAAGAATTTGCAGCATCATACCAGCCAAAGACTGACTTGCTAAAAGCCCTTGCAGTCTTTGCAGCGGCTGCCACAGGGGCAGTGGCCATCAACCAGTCATGGGTTGCAGCAAATCAGGTACTTGCCAACGATGGTTGTGGCATGCTTATTTAATTTGATTGTCTGCCACAGAACATTCACTTAAAATTAATGAATTCTATGCATGACAATGAAGATTAGAAGTTGATATGATGAAATAAACCATGACAGGATCTTGCTATGGCCTTGCTGTTTGGAATTGGATATGCAGGCATTGTTTTTGAAGAGTCTCTCGCTTTCAACAAAAGTGGAGTAGGGTTATTGATGGCTGTAAGCCTATGGGTAATACGAAGCGTTGGGGTAAGATTAATTTCACGTGCTTCAAATTGCCTACAACATCTGATTTGGGTTTATGTAGATTTCTCTATCAACTATTTTTTCCTTGGTAGCTGTTTTCATATGCCCATAGAGGATGCAGTCGACATGGTTTTTGTTGAGTTTCATCATTCAGCTTCTGTATTATAATCCATAGTTTGTTTTATCCTTTTGGATTCACATGTTTAATACAAGTGACAGTTTAGACCGGAACGGTGATGCCTTTTACTTGCACTATCTTAATGGTGCTTCTTTAGATTCATCCATAAGTTAGATTAATGGCTTTTGTTTATTGATTCTTTTAAGTGCATTATTATAATCAATCCATTTACCTTACACTGGGACGGCATAAACAAATAGGCAGCTTGACGGACAAACTCTTGTTTCTGTTTCTAACTTTTCATCGCTAATTTTTGTGTTTGGAGCAGTCTACATCTTTAACAAAATATAATCACATTTATGTTTTTTTTTGGTTCAAATTTTTACTCCTTATGGCAATGGTAATCTCCTTTTTATAGCATCAAAGGGACGTTTGATAGGGCACATCATGTGGACAGTGATGTCCATGCAGGCAAACCTCTGCTAGTCTATAGTAGGTGCAAAAAGAATATTGAGTCATAGACTAGATTATTCCTGGTTGTAACCGTATAGGGCAGGGTAGCATATTTGGTTAGTAACTAACTGGTAGGAGGTGTCAGATATATATATATAGGAGGAATAAGGGAGGAAGAAGGCATTGAGTATTTTTGTTTGTCTCGGCTTATAGCTGGAGAAGGATTTCCTTTTGGTCTTGTTACTAATACTATCATCTATATACTCATTGTTATTCAACTCTTCGCTCTACTGACATTGGTGCGGTGAGCAAATGACGACCACAAGAATGGATGGATGCCTGGAGATAGTAGAGAGGAGCTTGGGATTAATGGAGTAGCGAATGGGCGATAGCGACACTGAGCTCATCGAGAATCGAGCCTAGTTGCTCTACACAAAGTCTCAGTTAGTAAAGACTAAAGCGATGCTCGCAGTTGTGTTGAAAGGCAAGGCATCCGAAGATACTGGGGGACATTTCACTATGTCTGATGGTCGGAGCACTGACGCTCCCTTCTCTTCTCAAGCTGCCACCTGGTTGATCTCACTGGAGGACGTGCAGATCTCCACGAAGAAGATCGAGCTGCCCAATTTTAACAGCACCGACCCATTAAGTTGGGTACGCCAAGTTGAGCAGTACTTTCAAATTCAATAAACGCCTGATAATATGAAGGTTACGCTGGCCATGGTTTGCATGGAAGGCCACGCGTTGCATTGGATGGGTTAGCTTCAGGAATGACGCCAACTGTTGGTTTGGGATATGAAGTCAAAGGGGAGATATTGGAGCGGTTTTGGGGAAGCACTTGTTGCTAACCCTGATGAACTCCTCGCAGCTATTCGACAGCATGGATCCAGTGATGCTTATATTCGGAGTTTGTCGAGAAATTTGGCCAGATGACGGGGTGGCTTGAGGAATCTTTCATTGGGCAGTTCCTTAATGGGCTCAATGAAGAAATCCGTGTTAATATCCACTCGCATGAAGCTGTTGATTTATATCATACCATGAACCTGGCGAGGGAGGTCGAATATGGGTTGGAAGTGCACTTGAGGAGGATGATGACTTTTCTAGATACTCGTTGTTCTGGGTTTAGGCTCAGCGCTCGGCCAGGATTTAATGTTGGCTCTTCTTCTTCTTCTGGGTCGTTATAAGTGGGTCCACCTACGCAGACAAGTCAACCCCAAAAATTGCTAACTTACCCCGGGCCAAGGCAATTGACAAACCTCCTCAAGGGGATGTCATCAACAGGCAGCATGGGACTCGTCGCTATTCCCAAAAGGAGTATCAAGACCTTTGACAGAAGGGCTTGTGCTTTCGGTGCAAGGAGCCCTACCATCCTCTGCACCAATGCCAGCATAAGAGACTGCGTGCGATTATTCTTGGTGAAGATGAGGAAGATGAAACGGATGTTGGCGGGGCATATTACTGTCAGTGCCACTTCTGGCGCTGATTCTGCCCTTGGCGACCCGCAACTCACCTGTGAGCTGCCATACTTTGCTATGGGTCAGACGAGTCAAGGGCTTACTATGAAATTGATAAGAAAAATCGGTACTCTTCAGGTGATTATTATGGTCGCTAGTGGTGCTAGCCATTGTTTTATGGACAAACGGATTGCAACGGCAGCAGGTCTTGTTATTGAAGCCACAACACCGATTGGGGTGCGACTTGGTGATGGGAATTTGAAGGAGACGTCGGGTTTATGCTTAGGAATGCACACTGGTTTGGGTGACACCGATATTCAGGTAGACTATTTTCTCTTTCCATTGGGTGGCATGGACTTAATTCTTGGTGTAGCTTGGTTGGCGACATTGGGCATCGTTAAGGCTGATTGGGCTGCTATGACGATGGAGTTTGTCCATCACGGTAAAGAAATTCGATTTTCAGGGGACTCGACTTTGGCCAATTTCCCCAGCTCAAGCGTTGGATAAGATGCAAGGCATGATTTTTGGAGCATTATTATGGGAGGCCACTCATATTGTTGCTACCGATTGGAGCGACGACATTATTGACGAACAACGCGGCCAGTTACAAAAAATGATTCGGCATTTCGACAACATTTTTGGGGAACCGACTGAACTTCCTCCTCGGCGTGCAACCGATCACTGTATTCCACTTCAGCCTGGCATTTCTACAGTGAACGTCTGTCCCTATTGTTACGAGCATTTACAAAAAGATGAAATTGAGAGACAAGCTGCCGACAGGTAGGTCATGGGTGTCATTCAGCCTAGCCCGAGCCCATTTTCTAGCCCCGTCTTGCTCGTTAAGAAGAAAGACAGTAGCTGGAGGTTCTGCGTCGATTATCGAGAATTAAATCATGTAACAGTTGCTGACCGCTACCCCATTTTGGTTATTCAAGAGTTGTTGGATGAACTCAAAGGTGCCTAATTCTACTCCAAAGTTGACATTCGCTCCAGTTATCATCAGATCCGAGTGAATGAGGATAATGCTCCAAAAACTGCATTCCGCACCCATTCCGGTCACTATGAGTTTCGAGTAATGCCCTTCGGCTTTACTAATGCACTGGCCACCTTTCAAGCAACCATGAACGTGTTTCGTCCTTTTCTACATCGGTATGTCTTGGTTTTTTTTTGATGATATTCTCATCTATAGTGCATTGTGGAGTGATCATTTGGAGCACTTGCGGGTTGTGTTCGACACGTTGGTTCAACATCAGTTTAAAGCAAATCGGAAGAAAAGCCAATTTGGGTAGACTTCTATTGAATATTTGGGGCATGTTATGTCATTTGGAGGTGTCGCTATGGACTCGAGCAAGATTGCCAGCATCTTGCAATGGCCATTGCCGAAGTCAGTCAAAGGAGTTTGGGGTCTTTTGGGATTCATTGGCTATTATCGTCGCTTATCCAAGGTTACGGTCATCTAGCCAGACCTTTGATAGCCTTACTCAAGAAAGAAACCGCTGCTAAATTCAACTGGACCAAGGAAGCACAGACTGCTTTTCAAGCTTTGCAACGAGCTTTCACTATAGCTCCAATTCTCACCATGCCTGATTTTACAAAATCTTTTGTTCTTGAGTCTGATGCCTCTGGTGGTGGGGTTGGAGCAGTCCTTATACAAGAGGGTCAACCAATCGCTTACTTTAGCAAATCATTGGCCTTTCATAATCTGAGTGAACCAGTTTATGAGAAAGAGCTCATGGCCTTGGTGATGGCCATTAGGCACTGGCGACCTTATTTGGTGGGACAAAAATTTTTGGTCAAGACTGACCACTGAAGTCTGCGCTACCTGTTACAACAACAGGTCCTCACGCCCACCTAACAACATTTGATTGCTAAGCTTTTGGGATATGACTTTGACATCAAATATAAACCAGGGCCACTAAATTGCGCGTTAGATTCCTTATCTAGGCAGCATGAGGAGTTACACATTTCAGCAGTTACAACCTTATTGGGCACAATGGGGTGAGTTGGATAATGAGATCCTTGTGGATGCCACATCGCAGAAACTACTAGGGTTGATTGAGCAGAATCCAACCAAGTATTCGAAGAATTCTGTGGTATAGGGCAGAATTTATAGACTCGAAAAATTGGTCAGTCCAACCAATTCTTCTTGGATCCCTCGCTTGTTGGAGGAATTCACTCCACACCCCAAGGTGGCCACTCTGGGGCCTATCGGACTCATAAGCGGATAGCAGCTAGTGTTCACTGGACAGGCATGATGCGCCACATCCAGAAATTTGTTTTGGAATGTTTGGTGTGCCAACGTAGCAAGTGTGAGACACTTTCTCCCTCTAGTCTTCTTCAGTCGTTGCCTATTCCATCTCGAGTATGGGAGGACATATCCATGTACTTCATCACGGGGTTACCAAGATCCAATGGGGTTGATAGCATCTTGGTGATTGTTGACCATTTAAGCGAAGTAGCCCACTTCATTGGCTTGCGCCACCCTTACACAGCCAAAACTGTGGTAGACCTCCTTGCCAAAGAAATTTTCTGCCTCCATGGGCTACGTCATTCCATTGTGAGCGATCGGGATCCCATTTTCATTAGTTGCTTTTAGAAGGAGTTATTCAAGAGCTGGGGCTCTACTCTAAGCATGAGCACAACCTATCATCCTCAATTGGATGGCCAAACTGAAGTCTTAAATAGGTGTCTCGAGACATATCTGTGATGTTTTTGTGCGGAACAACCTAAATCATAGGGCAAACGGCTTCATTGGGCTAAATATTGGTACGATACCAATTTTCAAAGTGTAGCACACACTACACCCTTTGAAGTTGTGTATGGTCGAGCTCCACCTTCCCTGGATCAATTCCTGCCTGGCGAGTTCCGAGTGGCAGCAGTAGCAACTGAACACCAGGACCGCACTAAGATACTTCGCCAGTTGCAATTTCATCTTCGAAGGGCAAAAGATGAAATTGCAACTGACAGCAAGAGCTAATAAGCACCGCAGGGCAGCTGAATTTGATGTTGGGGACAAGGTGTTCTTAAAAAATACATCCTCATCGTCAGGAAACTATATCCAAGGCAGTGTCTAGTAAACTCCAGTCCAAATATTTTGGCCCTTACACAATCCTACAAAAGTTGAGTAAGGCGGTCTATCGCTTGGCACTACCCCAAGGTTCCCGAGTTTGCCTGGTGTTTCACATTTCTCAACTTAAAAAGCCTTCCGGAAACCATCCTATTTTAGCCTCTCTGCTTAAGGATCTAATTGCTGGGGAAGAGACTTTTATACTTGAGAAGATTGTTACAGTTCGGAATTTAGGACATAATATGGAGCCATGCCATCAACTGCTTTGCAATGGCGAAATCACACTCCAGAGGAGGCGACTTGGGTGTCCTGTGCTGATTTTCGGGGTCAATTCCCAGAGTCAGACCTTGTGGACAAGGTCTATTTGAAGATGGGGAGTAATAATAGGGCACCTCACGTGAACAGTGACATCCATGCGGGCAAACCTCTGCTAGTCTATAGTAGGCGCAAAAAGAATATTGAGTCATAGACTAGATTATTCCTGGTTGTAACCGTATAGGGCAGGGGTAGCATATTTGGGAAGTAACTAACTGGTAGGAGGTGTCATATATATATATATATAGGAGGAATAAGGGAGGAAGAAGGCATTGACTAATTTTGTTTGTCTTGGCTTATAGCTGGAGAAGGATTTCCTTCTGGTCTTGTTATTATCATCTATATACTCATTGTTATTCAGCTCTTCACTCTACTAACATCGCTCAATATCACTTTGCCTACAAAATGATCACATGCTACTAAATGTTTTTGCTTTGAATGTATAATTTGTTGATGAGCATGTTTTACCATTCTAGCTGGTTTGTTACCTTTTTTCCATGATTGATTTGTTTTTGAAAATTTTAGCGTTTTTTTAATGCATGGCCAGTCTATATGAGTTTCAGTGTCCTTTGATGTTAATCACATTTTTTTTCTCTTGTTTTTCTTTTCTGCATCCCTTACCTGTGACAATCTCTAGTAATATTCGGGCTATTCTCATTTCTTGAACAGGCTCCTTCAACTGATATAGCTATTTCAGAATTATCACATGCTTCTGCAGAAGTCAGCGAGATAGTATTTTTCTTGCTTGGTGCTATGACCATTGTTGAGATAGTTGACGCTCATCAAGGATTTAAGCTGGTCACTGACAAAATTACCACTCGGAAGCCACGGACTTTGCTATGGGTGGTTGGTTCTATATTTCTACTTCCATAATCAATTAAGTATATTCCTTCTCAATTTTTTCCAGTGAGAACCTCTAACAGGAGACTGAATAGATATACTTGCATTAATCTAGTCTCTTTAATGTTTGTACTGGTATTTACTGTTGGGATACGGATGATATTTTAAATGGAGTACATTATTTATTTACTGTTGAGTTTTGGATGATATTTTAAACGAAGTATATAATTATCTCTGTTGCTCCTGATTACGGGAGGAGATTTTGTGAGTAGGGGCTGCTGTGAAGGCCAGCCCGAGGTAAAGCTCATCCACACTTGGGGAATGGGGGTGCAGGGAGTGGAGCCCCCATGTTACAGTACAATGGTTTCTAATGTCTTTCCTTATTGAAGTAGGAGTAGGAGTAGGAAAAGAATATTTGTAATTTGGGTTTTCTTTGGTCCATGTTGTAAAAGGAATAATTCTAGGTATAAATATATGTATTATTTTACTCTGCCATTAGTAGTGAATGCTAGTGACTGGTTGTGAATGTATGAATCAGATAAATCTTGTGTTCCTCCCTTTTCTCTAATCTCTATGTGTGTTGATTTCTTGATTACTTTTCCGACCTTTACTCCATTGATGTCAATAGAAGTTGGGCTAGTTCTGATCAAGAAAGTAGATAAATTCAATGGCCTATAGTCTAGTTCATCAATTGTCCTGATCAAGTAACATAATCCTTGTGTCTAATTTGAATTAGCATATATGTTGGATGTTTTTGTGTTTCTATCTTCAGTAGTTAACATTGAATATTCGTTCTCCTTTTTCAACTTTTGGTTCAGTTGATTTATAAAGTGTACTTTGCTATCTTCACTGAAGTGGGATATAAGTCAGCTTTCCCTTCTCTCATTTTGGCTATTCTTTCTTCAGGAGAAAATAGTGATCCACTTTATTCTGTGAAATTGTCAGCTTGAATTTGTAGATCTCTCTTTTTTTTCTTTCTTTTGAGTTTAGATAAACTTTAACCTGTTTTTCTGTAACATATTGCAGATTGGTTTTGTTACATTTTTCCTTAGCTCAATTCTTGACAACCTGACATCTACCATTGTCATGGTTTCGCTGTTGAGGAAATTGGTTCCTCCATCAGAATACCGCAAGTATGCTCTGCTCAATTTTCACAATATATCATATGAAATTTGGAATCTTCCTAAACAATCCACGATAATGGTTTTGTGGATTCAAATTTCCAAGCTCATAAAATAAGCATCAGTATGACAAACATAGCATCGATTGAATTAGGCATATAAGGGGTTCAGCAATGTTGCATCATAGAGTTGGTGTTTATTTTTGTGGAATTATTAGTATCATCATATATAAAATTATTGGAGAACTGATTTAAATAGAGATAGATTTCAATATTAATCTCCAGCTAAAGATAGAGTGAAGAAAAAGTTTCAATCTTTAATAGTCTATAGCCTATTGAAATTTGTTTTTATCAGAACGCTTAACATGAATTCATCCTGTCTAGTGGGGAGGAAAGATGCCACAGTGCAATCAAACAAATTAGGCTTATCTGTACTCACTTTGTATATATCATATTTGTTTGTTAAACAAACATCAATCGATTCAGAGCTTCATCAGCATGTTTGGGCTTCATTTGCAGGCTTCTAGGAGCTGTTGTTGTGATTGCAGCAAATGCTGGTGGTGCATGGACCCCTATTGGTGATGTTACAACTACTATGCTATGGATTCATGGTCAGATATCCACATTGCAGACAATGAAGGTCTTGTTATCCTTGGAAATGGATTATTAAGTTTCAAAATATCCCCATATTCATGTTTCATGTTCTATGAGATGCATTGTCCATATGTTTTGCTGATTAGTTATAATATTTGGGCATAGGCTCAGAAGGACTCTGATGATTCAGTAACATGAAACCTACTTTGTGTCGAACAGTGGGACATTCTAGTATGTTTATGGAATAATTTGCTTATATACGTGGCTATGTATGTGCATGATATAATGGTACTGAGATCTTACTTTTAACCGTGTTAATGATTTCCTAATATTTGACCTACAAAGAAATTTACCACCTAATATAGATGTCAATTGAAAAATGTGATGTTATTCTGTTCTTGATCACAGGACTTGATCGTACCTTCAGTTGTTTCTCTAGCGGTTCCACTTGCTCTAATGTCCTTAACTAGGTATTCTTCTTGCATTGCTAAATCAAAAACAGAGTTAGGGATTTAAGTAATTTAAGTGTTTATGAAGACTTGTCAATGGAAATTACAAGTTTCTCATTTTCATTCAGTGAAGTTAACGGAAAAGGACAGGACTCTTCCAATGTCTTGGCCACTGAGCAGATGGCTCCGAGAGGGCACCTTGTGTTTTCTGTGGGCATTGGAGCTCTGGTTTTTGTTCCAGTGTTCAAGGCCCTGACTGGATTGCCTCCTTACATGGGTATGCTTCTTGGACTTGGAGTTCTATGGATTCTAACTGATGCTATTCATTACGGCGAGTCAGAAAGGCAAAAGTTAAAAGTACCACAGGCTTTGTCACGAATTGACACTCAAGGGGCCCTTTTCTTCCTCGGTATCCTTCTGTCTATCAGCAGGTATGAACACAAAAGCACATTTTTTGATTTGAACCTTGTAGCGTTTGGCAGTTCCCCTCCCCTTGTTATATTAATACTGGGATTCACTGGAAGTATGCACAAGATTGAGATTCACAGCAAGATTTCTTAGTTTGATTACTTTAGGAGTCTTATCTTCATGAAAGCCACCAATATACTATTTGAAGACGCTTAGTTCCTTTCTGCCGTCCCTTCTTTGCTTGTCCTCAGTTGTGGAAGTTGCAGTTTAATGACTTTTCCTCAGTCTGAAAATAACATAAGTGCCAATTCTATCCACTAATTCAGATACGATGAATTAAATAGACCTTTAGGATCAACAGTTCTTCATGCTAAACTTCTACGGCGTTAGAGATTTAGATTGTTTAGACCACCAATTATAAACCAAGGTCGTCATTGGTGCAGCAATTGTGTTGTGTAAGCTATTGAAATTTCAAAGAGAAAAGACTATCTGTTGTATTCTCTGACTAACTGCATGCTTGACATTCTAGCATTTTATGTGCATCTGCATGTAAATAAAATGCCTGCATTAACTAGGACAAGTGAAATTGTTTCCTTCTTCATAATAAACGTCTAAAAACATTCATTTCTTTTTTCAGTTTGGAGGCTGCTGGGATTCTTCGTGAATTGGCAAATTACCTTGATGCTCATATTCCCAACGTTGAACTCATTGCCAGTGCAGTAGGGGTGGTATCAGCAATTATAGACAATGTCCCATTGGTTGCAGCTACAATAGGAATGTATGATCTTACCTCCTTTCCCCAAGATTCTGAATTTTGGCAGTTAGTTGCATATTGTGCTGGAACTGGTGGTTCCATGCTTGTAATTGGCTCTGCGGCAGGAGTTGCTTATATGGGCATGGAAAAAGTGGACTTCTTTTGGTACATGCGTAAGGTATGTACTGCAACTAGTAACTTTATTGGATTTTTGCCAACTTCAAGTAACAGATTCTTTCTCAAATCTCCAGGTGAGTGGTTTTGCTTTTGCTGGTTATGCTGCTGGTATTGCAGCCTACTTAGCTGTTCACAACTTAGGCGTCTCCCTGCCCACAACTCTAGCCGACGTCTCATTCCTTTCAGGTTCATAATTTTCACTAGCCTCGAAACAAGGGTATGGTCACCTTCAATAAGATGTGTGGGTGTGATAGATGACTGTTGTATAAATAGTTCTTCTGATAAATACAGAAAATTAGAGCAGTTAGAACAACGAGATGACAGAACATGAGCTTTCAATCATCAAGGGAGGTTACAGGCCCAAAAATCTCTTTTCTACTGTTACAGTTGACAGAATATTGTTTGCGATTGCGAGCTTCGTTGATTGATGTATAACCCAATGTAATGCAAAGTGCAGGAAGCAGAAAGAATTGAGGGGAGCTTGTCTGCCTTAGTGTTCTATGAGATTAGGAGCTATTTTCACAAGAACGTATACAACATCAAACATTAGAGAAATCAACCCCCCTGAAAAACCAAGTTATTTGTTCAAACTAGAAGATATATTCATTTTACTCATTACAGCTTCCATATTCATGGTTATGTCATCTACTAGTGTGCTTGGAGCCTGCAGAGTGGAATCCTTTTTACATGGAATTTAATTAAAGCTTGGCCAATTGCCCATATGAAAAAGCAGATATATTGAATTACAGACGCAACGAAACCTGAAGATGGTACATATTTATTTTATCTTCCAAAAACTGCCAGAGGGAATCAAAATTTGGGAATTAAATTGAGTTATGATTCCTACCCAAGAATGATAATCATAGAATAAAAGTAATCTAACGGCTAAATAACCAAAGCCACGTTACGATTTGAGGAAAACAAACTCTTCAATGGCTTGGACATCTCCAATCTTTTTCAAACTCTCCTTGCTTGGCTGGTCAGCAACACCGATTGCCTTGAGAGCTTGCTTTCAAGGAGCTATCCTTCCAACACTCATGAAGCAGACATTCACTTTCTCCTCTCCTAATATGCTCCCCACTTTGCCAATCATACCTGGTTGATCAATCTGTCTGCAGAGAATGATGCTACCTTCTAAGCTCACATCCACCTCAAAAGATCCAACATTGGTCAAGTGAGGAATTCCGTCCTTTACTCGTCCCTCAAACTTTTATCTCTGATATGGCACTAGCAAACTTGGATTCGACATTGGCAATCCGAACCTGGATAAACTCAAGCGCATTCTCTGGAGAACCATCTAGAAGGATCCGTTCTTCAGTTATTTGTATCCATTTCTGTTTGGCAGTGAAGTCAGCATTGACCAAATTCACAAAAACACTGGATATGGGCTCAATCAGTCCCTTGGTAATCATTGCACGAAGCACCCTGGTGTCAAGGTCATCAGGAGATCTTAAGTTACTTTTACTGTTTTCACACCACTACCACCAGCCACTAGTTGGACTGCAAGTCTTCCAAGTTTTTCAGTACGAATAACGAATGGTTTCAATTCTGTCAGAACCTGAGATGCAGGAACCAAAAACACAAGCAAAGCATTGCAGTTCTTAATAATCATATCAAAACCAGTCCTTAACATAATCATAAAATGACAACAGAAAAGTGATATACTGTAGAAAAGTAGAGGCGCAGAGAAGAGAACAATATAAAAGAAAAGGAGATTTTTGTATTATGATCTTCTTGACTTACAAGACTTCTATATATACATACATGATCACCCGTATCTCTCTCTTAACTAGCTGTTACAATTATCCTTTTGTTATGCCTAAGAATATGTACATCACATAATTGTAGGGAATAGATGTGAACGTAATCTGCAGAATAATTATTATCAATAGCTGTTATCACTGCGTAATAATCGGTGGTTGTCTAATATCATCAATACTCCCCCTCAAGCTGGATCAAGTGGATTAGTTGAGCCAATCTTGGACAGTAATCGTTGGAATTGGATTGAAGGCAAAATCTTAGTCAGTAGATCTACTAATTGGTCTTGACTCCGAGTATATTGCGTGACTATAACCTGAGATTGAACTTGCTCTCGCACATAGTGGCAGTCAACTTCAATATGTTTGGTTCTTTCATGAAAGACTGGATTAGAGGCAATGTGTATGGCTGCTTGGTTATCACAACAAAGTGTCATTGGTTGGGAGTGAGGAAAACCAAGATCAGCAAGCAACTGTTTGATCCATATAAGTTCAGAGGTAGTAGATGCCATTGCTCGATATTCCGCTTCGGCACTTGAACGAGCAACAACGGCTTGTTTTTTGCTTTTCCAAGAAACCAAATTACCACCAACAAAGATGCAATATCCGGTAGTTGATTTACGGTCAAGAGAATTACCGGCCCAATCTGCATCAGTATATCCAAGAATCTGTGTGTGACCATTGTTCTTCATAAGAATGCCACGTCCAATAGACTCTTTTAGATATCGAAGAATCCGTTTAACAATCATCATGTGAGTCATTGTAGGAGAGTGCATGAATTGACTTACAATACTGACTGCATGACTGATGTCAGGTCGTGTAATTGTCAAGTAAATGAGTTTTCCAACCAGTCTTTGATATTCCTGAGGAGACTGAATTGGTTCACCGTCCATGGACAATTGAAGCTTACTATTCAATGGTGTGTTAGTAGGCTTACAGTCAAGCATCTCGGCTTCACGGAGTAAATCCATAACATACTTTCTTTGATTCAGAAAAAGTCCTCGGCGAGATGTAGCCAGTTCGATACCAAGGAAGTACTTGAGGGTCCTAAGATCTTTAAGAGCAAATTTTTGATGAAGAACCCTTTTAAGGTTGGTGATGGCTGCAAAGTCATTACCCGTAACAATTAGATTATCGACATAAATCAAAACAACCAACCTTATACCAGATTTGGTTTGAACAAATAATGAGTGATCCACATTACTGCGCTTGAAATCAAGTTCTTCCAGGACAGTACATAGTTTGGCATACCAAGCACGTGGGGATTGCTTCAATCCATATAAGGATTTATGCAACTTACAAACCAATCTCGGATCACTACTCTGTGGGTGCCCTGGTGGAAGTCTCATATATACTTCCTCAGTGAGATTGCCATGCAGGAATGCATTCTTTACATCCATTTGAGATAACGACCAGCCACAATTTGTAGCAACAGATAATAAAGTGCGGACAGTATTCATCTT
>JAOQMS010043305.1:0-12043 GCA_027563885.1 Erythroxylum longipes
TTAATTCTAATGAGATTAAATTAATTATGGGCTTATTGGAGCTTGAATTATCCAAGTCCAATAAGATTCCCCACTTGACTTCTAGAAGGGTTATCAAGTAAGAAATACAAATAGAGATTTTAAAGCCTATGATTGAATGCTGGGCTTAGACTAATTAATTGTTAATTAGAGGCCCAAATGAACATTTAGAAATGGGCTAGGCTTTGGTTTAATTTGATTAATTTGATTAATTAAATTAAAACACAGTTTTTTAAGATAAATGGAGGTAAATTTTCATTTTTAATGGACTAAATGTGCAGCTGCACATTTAGCATTGGTTTGCTATATTAAAGATGGTTTTAACATGTTTTATCATCATTAAATGGAGTAATGACCTTATCATTGAATGGTTTAATGGTGGTCTTTTAATGATGGCATATAACCTATTAGCATTCCTTGGATTAAAGAAGAAAGAGCTGCATTATGATGGACCATCTTCCTTCTTTCATCACAAAACCAAATTTGATATGTCTCATTTAGTTTAATTGTCTTTTCATATAGCCATCTTAAAGACAAATGAGAAGAGTCTCATTTATTGGCTTCTTTATGAATGATTAAAGAATGAAGTGATGCATTTGCAAATCTCTTCTTTCTTTTGATAAAAACTGAAATTGAGAAGGTGTAAGAAAGTGTTCTTGCATTTTTGACTCTCTCTCTCTCCTATCTTGCATGGTATAGACGAAAATTGCATGAGAAGTGTCTCGAAATTGGCTTCTTTCTTCTAAGGAAAAAATCTCTTCGAGTTTTCTTCTCCTTTCACACTAAAAGATCTTGTTAACCAAGTTGTCCAAGAAGAACAAGTGGTAAATCAGATTGGTCGAGGATACAATATCGAGAAGAGGATACAATAATGAGAAGAGGATACATCTCCTAGGAGAGGATACATTGCCGAGGATAGGATAGCACAGCGAGGAGTTAAAGTTGTAGCGAAGGAGTCGGTAATATAATTTCTACCACCTTGTTCTTATGTTTATTATCCTTATACCGTATCATGTATGGCTATGCATGTTGATTTGGTTATATTACTTCTGCTGTAATTTGATTTCTAAAAAGTTTTGAAATCTACCGTTTTATCCAAATCATTCATATTTTATTTTTCTAATCTAACATATTATAACACGACATGTTATGTTGCCTAACAAGAGTGAACCATCTAGGATGGTTACTTAACCGAGTTCGTAAAACTCACCCCAATTTGTAACATATCTTTCATGCTCAGAGGAGACACCGAGTTAAATCAACTGGAGTCTAACCGCTGCTTTTAAGTATGAGATAGAGGTCAGGATCAGTTGGCGTCTGTATGTGTTTTTCTGTTATTTTTGTCATAAAGAATGTATTCCGTAAATATTGTACCATTATATGTGAATAATTCTGATAGGTAATGAATTTATGACTGAAAATGTTTCAATTTTGAAAAGGGCCCAAATGATTATTGAAATTCTGCAATGTGTATTTTTTTTATAACAATTGTGCTTAAAATTGTTATAAATAAAATAAGCCATTATGATTATTGGTTTTCTGAAAAATGCATGTGACGTTTGAGAAAAAACTGTAATGAATTCTGTTTGACTGCTCTAGTGCACCGCTTTTATAGGGTTTGTGTCTAAATATCCTCGCGATGTATAGATACGTGCTCGGTGGAAGTTGGGGTACTACAAATTATGGTCAAAATTAAATGAATTTTAATCGATCTAAGCCATTAATACATGCAAACAATTCATAATATGCAACCTAAACAAACTATCGTACAATATGCAAAATTCACACTCAATGCAAAACACACAACCCTCCTCACACTTGAGCAACACATTGTTCTCAATGTGGGAAGGAGACAAGAAACACACAGAGGGAGAATTAACATAAATGAGAATAAAACAAAAACAAAAATTAAGAGTAACTTTAAAAGAAAAGGGTTAGAAACAAAGCCTTACGGTGATGGAGGCGGGGATGGTGTCGAAGGCGGAGACTAAATGTCCTTGATGCCGAACTAGCATTCCTATCTTATAATTGATTCATAGAGAGTAAAAGAATTAGTAAGGAAATGCATTCCAAATCATTGATATTTATTTATGGAAATGAAACAAATTTAATTGCATAACAATTTAAAGCTACCCTAAACATGCTAATGTATGGTCATTAGCTTAACCTTGTATTATTGGAAACTCATCCGGCATTAACTATGAGCAGCTTGCTTTTACCCTTTTCATTCAACATCAATTTTGTAGCCTATAAGTAAGCTACAAATGATTAGAAGGACAATGTTGATAAAATTATGAAAACCAATTAAGCTCAGTAATATCCTCTTCACCATCAAACTATTGATAAAATAGCGAATAATGAAACTCCCTGAATCTTCTATTTAGTCTAGCAGTTTGTTTGGTAAAAGGTTGAGCTGCTCATGTTCTTCCTTACTCACTCCCTTTTCTTCTTCTTCTTTTGTTTCATAAATAGAGACTTTCATAGCTTCTTCAAACTCGATGCCTGTTATCATTTGTTCTTCTTCCCTATGCCCTGTTGAAGATTCGACATCACCAACTCTTATGAATGATATTCTTGGTTGGTAAGGTGGAGGAGGAACATAGGGAGGGTCTTTATTCTTTTCTTCATCCTTTTTTTGCTTATCTTTGTCTTCTATAGAGTGGGTTTCAGCTGGTTTATCTGTTGGTTCTCCTAATTCTTTCCCACTCCTAAGTGTGATAGCCTTAACTTGCTCTCTTGGATATACTTCCGTGTTACTCGAAAGACTTCCCACAGTTTTTGTAGACAACAAATTAGTAAGTTATTCCACTTGAACCTCCAGGTTGAGAATATAAGAGGCATAAGTCCTTGTTACTTGGTCAATTACTCTTCTAACCACTTTTGGGCCTCATACATACTCATAAGCTTGTTTATAATCTTATCTAATTTGGAATCATAGTCATTGTATTTATCTTATTGATACCCAAGTGACCCTTGATTTCTAAGCTGAATCTCAGTATTGTTAGATCAATGAAAATTAGGTGGTTATGCTACCATGACAGGTATGTGATGGAATAAGGATTGCTATCTCCCCGACCAACTTGTGCTCGACCAGCTTGTGCTCCATTAAGGTTGAATTGTTCCATGTTGTTGTTTTCCCTTAAGAAGTAATCAGCGGTGATATAGCTCTCTTGTTAACATGACTTATATTCATGCTGCATTACTATGAATAAAGAGGAAGAAGTGGCTTTCTGGCTATTCAATTGTTTTGTTAGGTAGTCGATCTCATCCTACAATGTTGTCATCGAATTGGCAGAAATCATTCTGTTGGGCCTTGAAATTTTTTTATTTACTTTATTAAGCATGATTTGAATAAATTTTGTGGTCTTGCTAGATAAATCATTTTTTTTGCAATTTAATTATTATGTCAAGTTTGGGAGGATTTATTTCATGGATTGATGGAATTAAAGTATTAATGTTGTAAGGTGATATAAGGGCATTCTTGGAAGACCACTTAAGTTTAAATAGACATTAGGTATAAATGGAAGGGAAAATTGGAAATTTCACACTCATTAAAGGTATAAAAAGAAAAGAAGTAATGGTAGTCTTGTATGTGAGTGAAAGAAGAGAGAAAGAGAAATGGAGAAAGAAGAGAAAATCAAGCCAGGGTTTAGGGATTTTTGAAGAGTTTGAAGACTTTGAGGCTAAAACAAGTAAGTATAAGCATTAACCCTTCTTAATTGTTAGATGAAGTTAATTTAGTGATGGTTAGAAGTGAAAATGAAGTGAATATATGTAGGAAGTTGTTGATGAATGGTTTATGTGAATGTTTTAGTGTTTGGTTTAAATGATCAAAAGTAGATTATGAATTTGTTGTGAATGATTTTAGGTTGGAATGAAGTTGAAAATGAAGTAGAAGAGATGTTTTAGGGTTAAGATGGATTTATGTAAAAGGTGGGAAGTTAAAAGTGGGTCTCATGTGCACTGCATATGCATAATTGAGTGATTAATTTGTATTGAATGTGAAGTGTGAAATGTGTAATGTTGTGAATTATATGTTACGTGATTAGGTAAGCCATCGATGATGGTCACTCATTGAGTTCGCAAAACTCACCTAAAATTTGCAATTATTTTCCAGGATCAGAAGAATACCTTGTTAGGCCAACGGGATTATACCTACATCAAACAAGTGAAGGATAGAGGTCGGGATCAGTTCGCGTCTACATTGCATTTCCTAATTTGTATTGAATTGTTTATTCTGTAACTTTTTGTATAAAATTGTATTCCAAACAACTAAAGTGTTTATATTTGTGAAGAAGGGCCCAAATGGCCATTGAAATTTCTAATGATTGTACTGCTATGATTGAAAATGTTTATAAAATAAAGTGGGCCCGATTTGGTTATTGATTTTTGCGTATCATGTTTGTGGTTTAAAACAAAAGAAAAATTTTATACCGATTTCTGAATGATTGACTGCTCTAGCATGCCACCCTCGCGGGGTACGAACTCGGACATCACCCATCGATGTCAGGTTCGGGTCTTGCAAGAATGGGATGCTACATAGTAGATGTGAAACCCCTCTTGTAATCTTACATGGAGAACTTATTAAGCATATGCTCAATGTAGGTTAACTGAGACAAGGCTATTTGTTTGTTCTTATAATCCCTTATAAGCTTGATCCCTAGAACATAGTTAGCCTCTCCCAAATCCTTCATTGAAAATTGTTCATTCAACCATCCCTTAACCGTAGATAACATTCCCACATCATTCCCAATGAGTAGAATGTCATCAACATATAGGATTAGGAAAGTAACCTTGCCTTCTTGTATTCTTTTATAAACACAAGGCTCATCTAGGTTTTGTATGAACCCATAGGTTTTGATAGACTTATCAAACCTAATGTTCCAAAACCTAAATGCTTGCTTAAGTCCATAAATGGACCTTTGCAACTTGCATACCTTATGCTCATTACCTGGGTTAACAAAACCTTCTGGTGGTCCATAATAACCAAATGCTAAATTGTATGTTTTAAGATTAAAGTAATGACCTACTTTATTCTTTAAAACATACGTGATTCCAGATTCATTTAATATTGCCATTATCGATAGTCAACTACTATCATGATATGAAACTCATCATTCCCTTGAAGTAAACTTCTTTACTTACATGAAGAAAAATTGCAACATTGCAGTCTAAACCATAATCAAGTGACCAACTTGATTATTCAACTGTGAATCAATTAATTTAGATTCTAATAATATACATGTTTCCCATACATCTCTATGCATATTTATATTACTTACAAAAGAATCTCGGTGCCTTATGACTAGATATATAATGCTCATAAAAACTAAACTCTTTTATTTTATTAATAATAAATATTTTCATTACAAAATTAATTGGAAGAAAATTAAGTTATAAGTAAATACACTTGCTTTCCAATGCATTATATTCAGATAACTCCAACACCTTCAAATTGGCCAATTGGAGTTAAAACCGAAGACATAGTAATAAAAATATCTATAGAGACCTAGACCTGATTCTACCTAAATGTTATTGAAAATTGAGATTAATTATGGTTAACTGATGTTGTCCCTATGTTGAAGAAAACTTGTGATATTTGGAACATGTTTTAGGATTTAGATGTTGAAATGGCATGATTTTTTATGATACGGAAACTAGATATATAGGGGAACAAATATCTAGAATACTTCAAAACCTAATTTGAACATTTGATATGTGAAAATTAAGGAACAAGTGGAGATATGGATTCTGGACATAGATCATAACCATGACTCATTATGCATTATTGTGATATGGTGGACTAAATTGGGTGAGATTGTCTTTTAAAGAAATTAGTAATTTAGAATGGGAAAAATATGGTCTTTAAGTGACTTTTGAAGTTATATTTGGAAACGGAGACCAATAGCTTAGCTTACAAAAGTAAGTAGAAATACAATTAGTGTACGTGTTATGCGATTAAATACTAATCTCAAATTTGTTTAAATTGAACTATAGTTTTGATGTCTTATTTCTAAATTCAGAAATAAATGCCTAAGCGAAATGCACTTTATATAGGTAAAGTAGAGGCATTAAATGTGTGAGTGTGCTTGGCGATAAGTTTGCAAAATGGTGAGTGTACTTTAATTGTTTTATATGAATAAACTCTTGCAAATGAATTGATGACATGTGAGTGTAGGTAAAGGAGAGGCATTGAACGCGTGAGTGTGCTTGGTGATAAGTTTGCAAAATGGTGAGTGTATTTTAGTTGTTTTATATGAATAAACTCTTTTCAAAAGAATTAGTTAACATTTCTATATATTTTAATCGTTTTATATGAATAAATTCCTTGCAAAGAATTGATGATGTGTGAGTGCTCTTTAAAATGTTTTTATGCCAATGGTTTCTATTTATGGAGATTAGCAAGTTGTGAGTGTATTTTAAATTAAGTTTATGGAAATTATTTTCATTTAATCATGACATGAATAATTATGCTAAGTTTAATGCAAATGATATTTTACAAGTGAATATTTCTAGCATAATTGTATGCTTTGGTAATATAGGAGTTTTAATTTGAAAGTTAAATTTTATTTGATTGGGAGTTATATTGAAATAATTCAATTATGAATCTTCCTATACTTGATTTAGAAAATAAGATGATTCGTAAATATAAGAGTTGCTTTTGCCTAAGGTACACTGCTAAGCTTTATACATGTTATTATATCGTTATATTTATAGCAGTTAACTTATTAAGGGTAAGCAATGTAGAATTAACATCGTAAACTGTGGTTAACTTGTTATAGATAAGTGATGCAGAACCAGCTCTGTAACTACCAATTCATAGCATTTAACTCGTTACAAGTAAGCAATGTAGAACCATTTCTATAAATAATGGTTAACCAGTCGCAAGTAAGCGATGTAGAACCAGCTCCAAGACTTTATGCCTAGTGTACCGTATGGTAAAGAAACTAGTGGTGGGCTATACTGAGTAAGGAAAGTCATGAAAATAGTAAATCTGCCACTATTGATATTTAAAATGATTTGAAAGGTACCATATGTTATCAATTATAGTGGTTGGCTTGTTTTCAGTATAAAAGTTTTTAGAAAACTTATTGCCACCACTATTTATTGTTTTAATGAAAAAGGAAGATGGAAACATGTGTATTATGAGTTTAATGTTGAAAATCATTTTGGAATAGTATTTCATAAAATTTGAAATTTGTGTTTTACGAAATGTTATGTTATTACCAGATTTAAGGATGCATGAGAAAATTGTTATAGAAAATGCTTTACTATGAGCTTTATGATTGAATAGGTATATTGCAGGTATGTTGTTGTGAAAAAGTTCAACTTTTAGTAAACTGATTACACTTACTGAGCTCATTTTGCTCGCCCTTATTTTTATGTTATTTTAAACAAACCACTCCAGGTATGCATACAAGTGCTGCAGTAATTGAGACTTTGCCACAAGAATAGTTATATTGTCGGGTGCTGCTGTGCTTGTGTTATTTTTTGCTATGAATGTGATATGTTTTAAATCATTTTGGAAAGGGTTCAAAAGTGTGATCTTGTAAATGTTTGTGGGATTGTAAATGTCTTTTACTTAATGAACTACTTGGGCTTCAATCCTCAATAATGTTTTTAAAATGTTGCAAATTATATGTTTGTGATTGCTAGTGATTTCTACCTGAGGTCCCATTTTAGAAGTTAAGATCAATATAATGTTGGTTTATGCCCTACAACCATTCTCTTTAGTTGTAGTTTAGTGATAAAATTGTTAATAAAGGCATTCTTTATCTTTATGTATTAATTACATTTGATGTTTTAATACTAAAGATAAAATCCTTGGAATAATTAATATGTAAATGAAATTATGATGAGATCATAATTGTGGGATTCAATTTACATTTACGTATTATTCCTAAATGTTCCTAATTGCAGTTTGATCAAGATGGGATATTGTTGAAATGATAAAACTAGCACATGTTATTTTTCTTTCTTATGAAGTAATTAATCTCATAAATTAAAGCATTGAGATACTTAAACTAATGTGTAATGCACCACCTTCACAGAGCACAATCCTGAACATCCAGAGGACATTCAAGAACATACCCAGTAAAAGCGGCATGTTAGAGCAGTCAGATTCACTTATCTTAGCATCATACATAAAACACAAATATTCCAAAGATCAACTCCTCATTCCATTTATAAAACATATTTACACTACAGCATTTCATTACATAATATATATTTACAGTATCAAAAAAAGATGAGAGTATACTACTCTTTACAACAGTTCTACATGAAATGAGGACTATACAAAAGTACTCTAACTAAACTCCTCAATATTAGCTAATCGACCTTTGAGCCATTCTTGACTTCCAAAATGAACAGACCTAAAATTATACTAGTTTGCCTTGCAAATTATGTCTCCCTCGTACCTAAAACTCAACATTTGAAATTTTGATGAGTTTTGCGAACTTAATGAGTAAACCATCCTCGATCTACTCACTCGTATCAAAACACATACATCACATATCAAAACCAATTTCACAATATATCTCATCTCAGATATACATCATGAACATCACACATTTCGTATACCCATTTCATAATAATTCAATCATTTTCTCAATCATTCATAACATCACAATTCAGTAAATTTATGTAATCATTCACATAATACATGTATGTGTATAAATACAAATGCACATGTGACTCACTTTCATTGTTACTTTGTTATGACCGAGTGCCTTTTTAACTATCTCGTATCTGTTGTAGATACCGAGCTCATTAATAACTATCCCATATCTATTGTGGATACCTGGCTCATTTTATATGCTGAGCCTGTGAGTTTTATGCACATTTTTTAGCTTTAAGCTCTTTTTCACTGGTCACTCCAGTCATAACTCCTTTATCTGCGCATGCATTTCAATGTCATGAGACTCATCAATTCACATTATATGCAATCAATCACTTTCATTCATCATGTACAGTCACTTTCATATATTCATCGGATTTAAGTACAACATTCAACACTTTTGTTGAGTACCCTTATTTCTTTCAGGTTCACTTTCAATTATGAACACTTCCAATGCAATCTCAATTATCAAAATCCTCGAACCATTAATATCTGAAATTATCACATTCATATAAACAACAGTTCAATAATTGAAATTTAAGCAATTACAATCAATCCTAGTGAGAAACATCTAGGTTACTCATAGTAAGCTCCAGATAATTATTAACTCGATGGACTGGCAATGTCTGGATGTTGGCGTTTGACTTGAGCATCTAAATCATACAATAGACACAATTGTACACATTACTATGTTGATCATTCAAATAAATATTTGATCATACATATACATATATATGTCAAGTTCAATGCATGCTGAATGACTTTCCCAGGTATGTGTCCTTAATCATAAGTCTTGATCATTTAAATCATTATAAATTATATATGTCTAATTTTCTCTTAGGTTTACACCTCAAGAACATTTGATTATTCTAATATTATCAATTATACATTCATCATTCACATATCCTCTAATCCTTTGTCTAGTATTATATAATCTCACAATATCGAAATTCTCGTTCTTTCATACTTAGTACACCTTGCTAATTTCCTTTAGATCACATTTACAATCATAAGAACACTTGCATTCCTACAACTTTCATAAATTTTGAAATTTTGATTCATTGATATCAACAATCCATTTTTATGTTATAACCTCAATTAACAGCCTAAACATATCCAACACTTTAATCAACTATTCAAGCACCAAACTAGGTTCATTTCAAGCCTTAATTAAGTCCAAATACACCAATTTAGAGTGATTTTTTTCTCAGTTGGTTCAACATGTACACAAAATAGAAATTATCAATCTAGAACTAGGCTACAATCATAAGGAACCTTGCCACCATCGTGACAGAAGCAAGTGCAACAAGCCAAGGTCGTGGGATGAGTGCCATGATCATGCATTATTTTTCTTTATCAATTCTCCATAAATTTCATATACTTAGAAACGTCACTAACACTTGAAATTTTCCAAAATTCATGTCCTATAAAGCTACTTCATTTCATACTAGTCTGGTTTCCATATTGGTTACATTAAATCTCACAAAAATCTACTCCTTTGTTTCATTACCATTCATTTTATACCATCATACATGCAGTCTTAACTTTTTCTAATTTGAAAACACTTCATTAACAGCTATCTTTAGCATGAATTCATCATCAATTATACTTCAAATCTAAAATTAAATCATCCATATAAAAACTCATGAACTATTATTCATCATTTACATAAAAATAGGACATGGATGTATCTCTTCATTCATCAACTTTCCAGCACGTATTCAACTCCATGAACATCTTCAATCTATCTCTAAACTATCATCATAAACATTTCATTAAATCAAGCCATCAAGAACAAGATCTTACTTACTTGTTTAACTATAAAGCTCTTCAAATCACCAAGAAACCCTAGATTCCATGCTTGCACGATCATCAGCATATTCAAGAATAAGATGGAATAGAAGTGGGTTTCATCAAGAAGAAAAGATAAGTTGGAGTAGCAAGATGATGATTTTTATCAAGAATCAAGGTCGTGAGAGTGAGGGTGAGTATCATGAATGGAGAGAAAAAATGAAGAATAATAAAGAATGTAATAAAAGTAGAAGTGAAAGACAAAGAAATTGTCTTTCAAGTGAGGGTGTTATAGGTGGTGAGTGGCAAGTGTTGTGACACTTGTCACTTGCCACTTGTCATCTTCTTGTGGTCCCCAATTGTCTTTTAATAAATAGTCCATTTGTCTCTCAATCTCCAAGCCATTTGTCACCTAATTTTATGTGCCATTTATCAATTTGTCTTGACACTTGGCATTTTTCCTATTACAAAAATACACATAAATTCATAAATCTCCCAATTTTGACAAATAAATTTTAAATTAATAATTGAAACCATCAAACCAAAATTCAAGACATAAAAATTTACAATTCACATTATGATCATTTTAAATATCGTACACCCCGGAATATGTCAATTGAGTCCATAAACAATCTTTGTAACATGTACAAAAATAAAAAATTTGTGTTTGTATGCTAATAATATGCATATGAAAGTAATGCACCTTATAATTTCTCATGTACAATGGTTTAGGATCCTAACCTTTAGTATGGAAAATGGGATATTACATTTCTCCCTCTTTAAGAAATTTCGTCCTTGAAATTCTTACCTGATTGATCAAATAGTTAGGGGTATTATTTCTTCATGTTTTCCTCCATTTCCCATGTGGCTTCTTCTCTCGAAAGATTCCTCCAAAGGACTTTAACCAATGGGATCACTGGGTTTCTCAACTACTAATTTTGATAGCCCACTATCTTAACCGGTTCCTCAACATAACTCAGATTACTTATAACTGCAATTTCCTATGTTGTTAACACATATGTCGAATCAAACCGATATCTTCTGAGCATATTGACTTGAAACACATTGTGAATCTGAGATATCTCAATTGGTACACTATAAGAAAATTGTAATTTTGATACGAAAAATACCGACGAAAAACACAAATATTCCGTCAGTATCACATATTATCGATGGAATGTACCGACAGATAAAAACGTCGTAGAATCGACCGTAGCTAAATTTACCGATGGTATAAGAATTTATCGTCGGTAAATTTAACATTAGAAAATGATAAAACATCGGTAAATATACCGAAAATGTACCAATCGTAACAAGTATTCCATCCGTAAATTTGCCGATGGTTAAACGTTTTCCAACGCTAAATTTACCGATGGTAAGTTCTTTAACTGTAGGTAAATTTAGCTACGAAATGTTTACGACAGTCGGTAAATGTACCGACAGTAACATGTTTTCCGTCTGTAAATATGTTGAACAATTACAGATGGAATTTAACATCCGTCGGTATATTTTATGAATTACCGATGGAATATAGCTTTTACCATCGGTAAGTTATTTAGAAAGTTACCGACGGACGTTTATTTTCGTCGGTAAATTTGTTGCTCAAATTTTTTT
>JAOQMS010043306.1:0-12041 GCA_027563885.1 Erythroxylum longipes
ATTATATGTAGGCAACATCCATATATACATTAAAGCATATTATATTATAATATATATATATATATATATATAAAAAATATTATATTATAGTTTATAAAGACTAGTAAAATTCAACATTTAACATATTCAAAATACAAAAATGAATTACATAAGCTTTTATTGTTACAAAATACAAAAGTGAATTCCACGATCCTCAATAATTGCAAGGAAAATTACATATGCTTCAACAACTCTTCATCATTTGTAGAATTCGAAGACGATGTCAGGCTTCTTCACATTGACTCTGTAACATTTTTCAAAGTTTTTTGGAAGTATATTTGTTCTTTTGTACTCCGTGACCAATTAAAAGGTGGAAACCTGCATAATTCAAGTGCATAATTGGAGGAAATAGGTTGTGTCTATTTGAATGAAAATGGTAGATAAATTGAATGAAAATGGTGTGAATATTGCATGCATATTGATTGGATTAATTTGTGAATTTTGTATCAAAAATTAAAGTTCACGTCACTTTACATGTGTGTGTGTGTGTGTGTGTGTGTGTGTGTGTGTATGTATGTATATATGTATATATATAACCTAATGCACGTTTATATATATATATATATATATATACACACAGAAATAAGATGTCACCACTTGCATGGTGGTGGCTAAAGAGTCACTAACGTGCATTAGGTGGTGATCTTTAGTCACCATCATGCAAGCTTATGCAGGGGGGTGACCAGCCCTCACGAGGGTGACAAATATAGTCACCCTCATACAAATTCTCATTCACTTTGTCTATTTTATTACGCAGTTGTTGTTGGTTGAAGGGGCATGAAAACTTAAACCTAGATGAGGCTACAAATAGAAAGGATAGGAGGGTGGTGACGGATAACTTTCATTCATTCTTCACTTTTTACACACAGACACTTATTTGGGGAGGCACATAGAGAGATATAGAAAGAGGAGAAAAATAGAGAAGAAAAGCAGAGTGAGTCGGTGAAGAAGACAGAAACACAATAGAGAGGTGGAAGATAGGGAAAGAGGCCGAAAGTGAGAGCTAGAACTGAATACATTGAACTTAAGTAACCATTCGGTTGGGTGAAAACAAGCTAAAGCAAAAGGCGAGAGCTAATGCTCGAAGCTTGAGAGGGGTAGGAGAACAATCACACTTGCTCATCCGATCCTTGTTTGCTCTTTTTTTTTCATTTGTTGCTTAGTTTCTTGTTTATTTACTAAACTTATTACTTGTTAGTTTAACCGACTGTTGTTTGTTTTCTTTTCATAGTTCATTTAGTATTCACTATTTTATTACTTTAATACTTATGTTAACAGTAACATGGGATTGAAGTGTATAGAGATGATGAACTGTGTTTATACTATGATCGGTTGATCTCTTTTTTTTAGGATTAATGTAGCTATTTTAGTCAAATATGCATGATTGAGGGATTGTGTTATTGTTTTATGTTTACTATAGTTTCTAAACTAAATGGATGTAATAGCATGACCAAACTTTACATCATTTTAGTATTAAACAAAGGACTGAGAGGAGAAGTTTAATATGGAACTAGAAACTATAGATGCTTAGGTTAAAAATTAGAAATATATTAACTTAAGTGGTAATTAGTAGTCGGGTTTCCATAATAAATTTGGATAATAACTTGTCGAATGTGAAAGCCAGATTTATTGTATTTTTTAGTTGATCTTAAAATCTAAATTTTAAGTTTCGTAAGATAATTAACCAATCATTTCCTCTTAATTGTGCATAGAATATTAAATTAGTGAAATTAATTCCCAAGAGTTTTCCACTTCAATTTCTACTCGTTTTTGCTTCCGATCGATTCAGTTTACTTTTCAGAGTATTTTGTGACTTTCTTTAAAAGGCTTCACAGAACAAATCAGGATATAATGTTTAGGATTGCTTTTATTTTTTATTTTTTCAAAATTAATTTAAGTGAACCAATTTCACCTCTGTGGGAGACGACCTTAGGTAATCGCTACAACTACCTCATATACTTGCAAGTAGGATGGCCTATGTAATTTTTAGAACTTTTTAGGCAAAATAAGTTTTTGGCGCCGTTGCCGGGGAGGTGTTTAGCGTTTGAAATTGAATTAATTTTGATTGTTTTTATTTGCTTAAGTGATCTTGATTGTTTGTGTTTGTTCATGTATGCATGTTTTATTATGTTATTTTGTTAACATGTTTTGTAATTTTTGTTATTAATTTAGTGCTTTCCGTAGTTAGTTTGTGTTAGGTGGGAGATCTTTTATTAGTGAATTCACTTGGTTTATGCTAGGAAGGAGATCTTTGGATAATGAACCCATCCTTTTTAATGATAACATACATTAAAGAGGAAGACCTCAAGGGACTCTGAAGACAATCACGAGGAACCCAAGTGTGAAGATCAAGTGAATAACCACAAGATGGGTAAAAGGTAGTTAGTGATGAAGGAGTAGGCTAGACTGGTGATTGATTCTGCCACTTTGTGCATACATTTGAGAGGGGTAGCTAGGAACTATGAATTGAAGAGCATCCATTATAACATGCTACCATCGTTTTATGGGATTCCCAATGAAGACCCTTTAAACTTCATTCGGGAATTTTATACCACTCTCCAAACCTTTCCGTTAGATGGATTAAATGAAGATCAGCTTGGAATGAGATGCTTCCCATACACATTGAAGGATCGAGCTAAGGCATGGTTGATGACCCTTCCTTCTGAGTCTTTTACTATATGGAAGGAGGTTTATAACAAATTCATCAGAAGGTTCTATTCCCCTCAACAGACATATGAGTTACGCACCAAGATAGCTACCTTCAGTCAGATGGAGGGAGAGTCATTCCATGAGGCGTGGGAATGTTTTACGCTCTTGCTAATATAATGTCCACACCATCATTTTCTGCTTCACATACTAAACCAATTATTTTATGATGGGATGATGCAACAACGCCAATATACGGTGGACAATGCAATAGGAGGAGCTGTCAGGAAGGGGACAATAGAAGAAATGTATGAAATCTTCGAAATATTAGGGGCCAATTCTTAACAAAAGAGTGTTAGGGAAAGAAGACCTAGAGTTCATGAAGTGAACTCAAATCAAGAGTTGACTATGCAGTTAGCCGAGTTGACGAGGCATGTGAAGATGCTAACTACAAAGCTACCCCAAAATTTTCCAAATCAAAAGGTATGCGGTATCTGTTGAACTTTTGGTCATGGAGTTAATGTTTGTTCATATTCTTACGAACCTTTGGCAGATGGGGAAGAACAAGTTAACTCACTTAACAGTTTTCAATTAAAGAAGTGAAATGATCCATACTTGAACACCTGCAACCTTGGTTAGAAAAATCACCCCAATTTCTCTTGGAAGAGCAACAATCCAATGATGCAACCCCAACCACAATATCAGAATTTTCAGAGGCCAAAATTTTTCCTAGGGCAATCCTCAAATGAAAACCTACCGAGAAAACCTTCTCTGGAGGAAAGCCTGAATGCATTCATTCAAGTCACAACTCAGAATCAAGAAAGGAACGACAAGAGATTCGACTCCTTAGAAGCATCTGTCAAGAGGATTGAGATTTAAGTGGGGCAACTGGTCAAATGCATAACAATCAAAAGGGAAGGTTGCCCAATCAACCTGAGCAAGCCCAAGCGATCATTGTTCTGAGAAGTGGTAAAATGATTGACAATCATGTTAAGTTTCCTTCTGAGCTGCCTGACACTGATGACCAAGAGAAGGAAAGTCTCACCTAAGAACAAGATGAGCAAAATGAGAAAAGCAATGGGAGAAAATCTTCAAGTCACATTCAAAAGGGTGAACAACTTAAGCATAACACCAAGGACAATGAAGGACAAAAATTGCACAAGGAGACAAATCCTTATCAACCACCAATTCCATATCCAAGTCACCTTAAGGAATCAAAACAAGATGAGCAGTTTTCCTATCAATATTTCAAACTTTCTAAGGTCAATGTTAATCTTCCCTTGTTAGATGTGATTAGGAACATTTCGACTTATGTCAAGTGCTTCTAGAAACTAATCACCAAGAAACGAAAGTTTGAGCCTAACGAAAAGGTGCTAGTTTCTGAAGTAGCAAGTGCAATTTTGTAGCCTCATTTACCCCACAAACTGAAAGATCCAGAATGTTTTATCGTGCAAGTATCTATAGGTAATGGTGATGAGGTTAAAGGTATGCTTGATCTTAGAGCGAGCATAAACCTTATGCCTCACTTTATTTATGAGAAACTAGATCTAGGACATTTAAGACCAACCAATATGTGCCTATAATTAGCTGATAAGTCAATCCGTTATCCAAAAAGAATAATGGAATATGTGTTGGTGAAGGTCGGAGGATTGATTGTTCCTGTAAACTTTGTGGCCTTAGATATAGGGGAGGTTAAACAATAAGGGAAGGAGCATACCATACTCCTAGATAGGCCTTTTATAGCCACTACTAATACCTTGATTGATGTGAAGAATGGAAAGTTGAGCATGACTATTTTGGGAGAAATAGTAGAATTTTCAATCTTTAATGTTGAACCTATTCCTATTATTACTATTTCTGAAGATTGTTCTTTTTTTGATCAAGTTAATGTTACATTTTTTGATTTTTCCTTGCAGAAAGAAGAAGGAAAGAAGCTGGACTGGGGTAAGGAGAGTGACAAATGCTACCAATTGCTAATGGATGCAACTGAGGAAGTATTTGGAAAATTCTTAGAGACAAATCCACATGAAGAGGAGGAAATGGTGGAATCAATCACTTTGAGCAACCCACCTTGAGCATTACCATTAAGGTGTCCAGCTAAGAAAAGTTAAAGAAGCAACCCATTTAATTTTTATTTGTTTTTCAAGTATCTGTTTGTTGTTAACTTTCTTAACCTTAACTTAGTTTTTTTTCTTTATGTGTGCATGCCTACTCTCCCATCTCTTTTATTCATTTTCCTTGCAATTGTTCTTCATTCCTCGATGCAATACACCACGTTCCACACTAGATAAATGCAGTAATCACCCTACATTCGTATCTTATCTCTATCCCTTTCTTTGTTGCTTATTCATTTAATGTCCTTTAGTCTTAATGCTTGTCCTTGTTTGTGCTATTTTGAGTCTTATATCCCTCTTTTACTTTTTGTATCACATTAGGAACAATGTGATGTTTAAGTAGGGGGAGTATTAGTTAAAAAAACGTTATTATTTATGTGTTGTGTGTTTGTTTTCCCATTTAGTAGTTAGAGATGCATGGTCATGACATAAACTTGATCAAGATTAGAAATACATAATATGAGTGAATGAGTATACTTTCATCCTTAAAATAATTAACTTAGATTTCGATTAAAAGGACATTAGCATGTTGTGATAAATGAATGACACTTTTCATTTGGTAAGAATTTGAGCCTTTTTGAAATATTAAACACCAAATTCAAGCATTCTTTGTTGAGAGTATGCTTTCATGATTAAGGAACTTTAGAACTTGCTTACAAATACTAGTTGAGATCACATAGTCGTATGCAAATGTTAAAATGATGAAAGCAATTAGGATTTACCCCTTTTACTTAAAATGTCACCATGATGTTACCTTTAGTGAACCCCCTTTGAGATTAATATGAAAACTTTTCTTTCTTTAAACCCAAATATGAGCCTTGACCCTGATTATTTATTCTCTTCATTGTACCTACTATAAGGCAAGTTGAGAATTTAAATGGATAATTGTTTTAGGGAATAAGTGTTGAGGAATCCTGGCATATAGTTGGCTATAGCATTAGGGATGGATTTCCTTGTTTTAGATACATAAATAAATAAGTAAAAAAAAGAAAAATGAATGAATGAAAAAAAGAGAAAAAAGAAAAGAAAAGAAAAGAAAAGGAAGGAAGAGAAGATTAAAAAAATGAAAGGGAAGTGGAGAGACATAAAAAGGGGAGTGCTAATCTTGTTAACTTAAAAGGAAAGATTTGATGCTTTAGGCTTCATTATTTATATTACTTTAAATGCTCAATTTGTTTTATGGTTTTAAACTGCGATATTCCTTTTTCGACCATTAGCCCCGCCTAATTGCAATCGAAATAAAGACTTTAGGATTGATGTTTGTGTTTGGTATGAGTGGTGGAGATTGGATTGGTAAGCAAGCTTATGGTAGATGCCTTACATGAAATGAACGATGAGTGAATACATATCCCACCTTTGAATGCTTGAGAGGATGGAGAGTAGAGTGAGTATCTAATCACACTTGTTGATGGTTCTTTGAATTGAAGTGCTTGTTTATTTTGGTTAAATATGCGAAGAATAGCTTGTTTATGTAGTATTGTGCATTTCAAGTTCTGAGGTTGTGTTTATTGACATGATCATTGATATCTTTGCCTATTATTTGAGAAAATTGTTGTTTCCATTGCTTTTTTTATAGTCTAGTGTTCTTTATTTTACTTGAGGACAAGTATAGTTTAAGTGTGGGAGAATTGTTGTGTCTAGTTTCTATTGCTTTTAATTGCCTTCATATCTTGATTTTGGTTACAAATTCTTGTAATTTGATTTGCATGCATGTTGATTGGATTAATTTTTGAATTTTGTATCAAAAATCAAAGTTCACATCACTTTGCATAAAAATATATATATAAGAAATAGTGTGTCACCACCTATATAGTGGTGACTAAAGAGTTACCACCGTGCATATGGTGTCGGTAGTGACTCCTTTGTCATCACCATGTCACCACTGTGCATAAGGTGGAGACTAATGAGTCCAGTGGTGACATTTTGTCACCACTTGCACAGTGGTGACATTTTGTCACCACCATGCATTAGGTGGTGATCTTTAGTCACCACTATGCAAGCTTATGCACGGGAGTGGAAAATAAAGTCACCCCCATACAAATTCTCATTCACTCTGTTTGTTTTATTACACAGTCGATGTAGGTTGAAGGGGCACGAAAACCTAAACCTAGATGAGGCTACAAATAGAAAGGATAAGAGGGTGGCGGTGAATAGCTTTCATTCATTCTTCACTCTTTACACACAGACACTCATTTGGGGAGGCACATAAAGAGATAGAGAAAGAAGAGAGAAACAGAGTGAGTCGGCGAAGAAGAGAGAATTACAGCAGAGAGGTGGAAGATAGGGACAGAGGCCGAAAGCGAGAGCTGGAATTGAATCCATTGAACTTGAGTAACCATTCGATTGGGTGAGAACAAGTTGAAGCAAAAGGAGAGAGCTAATGTTGGAAGCGTAAGAAGGGCAGGAGAACAACCGCACTTACTCATCTGATCCTTGCTTGCTCATTCTATTTTTCATTTGATGCTTAGTTTTTTGCCTATTTACTGAACCTATTACTTGTTAACTAAACCAACTGTTGTTTGTTTTCTTTTCATAGTTCGTTTAGTATTCATTTTTTTATTACTTTAATACTTCTATTGACAATAATATTGGACTGAAGTGTATGGAGATGTTGAACTATGTTTATGCTATGATGGGCTAATCTCTTTTTCTTGAGGATTCATGTAGCTATTTTAGTCAAATATGCATGAATGAGGGATTATATTGTTGTCTTACGTTTTCTATAGTTTCTGAACGTAATGGATGTAATAACATGACCAAATTTTACATCATTTTATTATTAAATGAATGACTGAGAGGAGAAGTTTAATATGGAATTAGAAACTACAGACGCTTAGGTTAAGAATTTTAAATATATTAACTTAAGTGGTAATTAATAGTTGGGTTTCCATAATTAATTCAGATAATAACTTATCGAATGCGAAAGCCAGATTTAGTGTATTATTTGAGTTGATCTTAGAATCTCACTGTTAATTTTAGTAAGACAATTAACCAATCATCTTCCCTTAATTATGCATAGGAGATTAAATTAGTTAAATTAATTCTCAAAAGTTTTCCAATTCGATTTCTACTCGTTTTGCTTTCGGTTGATTTAGTTTACTTTTCAAAGTATTTTGTGATTTTCTTTAAAAGCCTTCACACAAAAAATTGGGATAGAATGTTTAGGATTGCTTTTATTTTTGTTTTTGTTCAAAATTAATTTAAGTAAACCAATTTCACCTCTGTGGGAGATCACCCTGGGTAATTGTTGGCCCCGGTCCCCGTACGGATGTGTCACCATTTGATATTTATTTGTAATAATAATCATATTGAGGGACACGGAAGTTTGGTGGTGGGTTCATATCAAATAAAAAAGAACAGGCCAACCTATCTGAAATGTGAGCACTGTGGCAAATTCCATAAAGGGGAGTGTTATCGACTCATTGGAGCTTGCTTTAATTGTGGAGAGAAAGGGCACATGGCCAGAGAGTGTCCCAAGTATGGCAGACAGGCAGGAACACAGAGGCCAGAATCAAAAAGGGTTGAGACTGTGGAAGTCAAATCTGCAAATGTCCCACGTTGCTTCCTCTCTTGCATGATTCTTTCACAAAACTTTTACCAGCTTCACGGTCTTATTTCACAAAACTTTTTCCTTTGAATCTAAGATCGCCACTGGTTGTTCTTCATAAGTCAAATGTTCCCTTAATTGAACTTCTGACGGTTGAACAATGTGTGACGGATCTGATCGATATCTCCTTAGCATTGACACATGGAAGTCATTTGAGACAACTTTCTTGTGTTTTTACCAATTTACCCTTTCTTTAATAGGAAATTCCTATTCACTCCTTCACTTAATTTTAACTCTTTCTTTTAATTCCTACCACCATATAAAATTCAAAAGATACCTTATTAGACTCCAAAAATTCCTAATTCATATATTCTAATTTATTTTCATGCATACTAATTTAATAAAATAAATAACATAAAAATAAAATAAAAATATAAAAATCCTAAAAGCGAGATCCAACAGTAATCTTTACAGATACCTTGTATACTTGCAAGTAGGGTAGCCTAGTTTTGGCACAACAAAATACATTTCGTATTTTTCCAATATTCATCAATCAAATGCACAACTTCTAGTGGAATATTAACCTAAAATTCATTACATTTACATTCAGTTAAAAACTTCAAAGAATAAAATCAACAAAAGACGGAATATATCAGACTTCTAATTATGTTCCGAGACAAAGGATAGTCCCACTACAATTAAATGGAACCTTAATCTTTATAGGTCAAATAGGGAAAAAAAGTAAGCAAACAAAGACAAATGGCCTGATTACAAACAGCTTTGGCGTAATTCAAATCCTCTTCCTAGGGCATTCTGACCAAAAGTTTTAAAAGTCTTCCTAAACAAGACAAATCGTCAGTAACTACTGCTTATAAATGATGATGGTTTTCAGAGGATGAAATTCAAGTTCCAAATTTTGAAACTATCTTGGAGAAAAGAAGAAAATAAACAAGCTTACTTGAAACCAGATTTTTAGGTAAAAAATGATGCAGTCATGTCTAGCTAAATTAAGGAGCCAGAGAGCAATGTTGCTGATGGCTCCACCGCTGAGAAGGACAGAAATTTTGAGATGTGTTGGGCATACAACAAGAGAGATAAACAGGGTCAATATGGGCATGATTGAGGAGCTGATGGGTTGATGGTTTCATAACAGAAGAAGAAGAAAAAGATCAAGATAAGAAGATTGTGGAGGTTCCAGTTGGAAATTTCAGTTGAACAATCTTAAAGTATAATATGTTGATGGTAAAAAATTAAAAATTAGAAACCCATCTCTGATCTCCAAATAGCAATCACCATGCCAATTAACAAAACTTGCATACTTTAGAAAACAGAAAATTATAAATTCATACATAGAAAAAAAACCATAATATATGGGAGTACCTGATACAGAAAGAAGTGAATGAGGAGGGAAAGAGACAAAGGAGCCAATTGAGGCTACAATACCCAATTTAAGGAAACCACAACAAGATAGACAAGCATTATAACACTAAAAGCATCAGAAAACTCAGGCTTTAGAGTTACTTGAACCCCTAATCCAGCTGTAAAAACACAAAACAATAATCAATCAAGCATTAGATTCAACATTCATACATAGAGATTTGACATAATTACATATAGAAATCCTCCAATTGTAAAAGCTACCAATCCCCAAGAATACAATCCACAAGAATAGTGTTGTTTAAAGTACTTTTTGTTATAGGGTAAAAAAAGATAAAATTACTACATGCTTAATTAGGAAGTAAATCAGAGTTTTGGCACCTACCTGGACTAAGCTGACCCAACATGTAGCACATTCTTGACATCCTCAAGATTAAATCTTGACCTAGCAAACATAAAACAACACTTAAAGGAGGCTTAAAGAAGAAAAGATGCAGAAATCTCTCACCTTTGTAGCTCGAGAAGATAATCATCTCAAGAACTCTCTGATCGCCTAACCCTAAATGGGAAAGAAGAGTGAGCTCGAAGCTCAAATAAGGGGTTGTTTTCCCCTTTTTGTTTAATTGAACTTGTTGATCCAGAAGCTTTGTTTTACTTGCTACCCTGTCGTCCAGTCTTGTTGCATGCTGTCATCCAAATCTTTGTGGTGTCGTTTTTACTCCCATTGGGGTTTGTATGAACATCGTCATTTTGGCTGTCTTTGTGGATATCTCTCCGTTGATGTTTTGTTAGAGGAGAAATTATATTCTCCTAACGTTTTATGTCATTTACTATTATTTATGTCAATTCAATTTTTATTTTTCAAAAAAATTAAATAATACATTTTATCGAGTTTGGTTAGGCTAAATTGTGCTCAGGTTCAGACTAAAAACCTCAAATAAGGCTTTAAAAATTACTACTAATAAAATATTATGATTCATATGTTTTAATTTTACTGAATAAAAATTAGTGGATAATTTAATTTTCCTAAACATATTCTAAATTCTTATTAATAAATAGAAAATTTTTATAATTTAAATATACATTAGTAAATATTTATATAAAATATACTCTTTACTAATTAGGTGACTAGAACTATACAACAATTCTATGTTGCATATATATCACTTTATTGCAACGTTTTTTTAAATTTTGTTGCCTTTTCTTATATGTAGCAATATATTAGTATTATCGTTGCCTTTTAATATTAGTAAAGGCAACACTTTAAAAATTGTTGCATTATATTAATTTTTAGCAACACATTTTTAAACTATTGCAAACATATTGTTGCCTAAAGCACTTTTTGTTGTAGTGTCTATACTCTGCTTTAGTAGTTCGTTGTTTTCTTGAAGCCTAAGTAATTAAATTAAAACCCAAAAAAATAGTAATATCGATTGTAAATTCTCGATCTTTAACATTTCCTCCCCAATCTGAGTCACCGTAAACACATAATTGAAAAGTTGAGGAAAGTTTGAAATAAACTATAGGAAATTGTACATTTAAGATAGCATAAATTCTCTTCACCCTCTATCTAATGAGTGTCCTTAGGTTCATGCATAAATTGAGAAACTCGATTTACAGCATATGAAATTTCTGGTAATGTTGTTGTCACGTACTGGAGAGCACCCACAATTCTACGTTATAAACTTGGATCATCAAACAGTAAGGTGTTAGTTATCAGAGATGTAGCAGTTGGAGTAGAGACACTTTTTGCATCAAGCACTTTAGACTTAGCAAGTAACTCCTGAATGTTTAGGTTGTGCTAGTAATAAGCCATACTTATACCAATTGGCTTCATTGCTAAGAAAATATTAGAGTTTATCCAAATTATTAAAAGGAAACTAGTCTTTTAATTGTTTAATGATATGCTGCATAAAAATTGAATCATTCCCTGTAACAAGTCATCCACATAAATTAGAAAATAGATTGTTTGAGCGGCATCTTTATAGAAATAAAATTAATTATATGTTTTAGAACCTTAGAAGTTAAGGAGTTGTTTGGGTCCATTTCTATTTTAATTTAATTGTTAATGTCAATATTTATTAGATAAAAACATAAAGATATAGTTTTTAGTTAATTAAAATTATTTTAATCTCTTATATAATATTTATCAATAAATTATAGATAAAAATTATTTATTTTATCAATAAATAATTTAAAAATTGATATTTATTTATAAATCAATATTTATTTTAAATATATTTTAATTATTAAGTCAAAATTTTATTTGAAATTATATACTTTGAAGATATTTTAAATTTAATTATATTTATTAATAA
>JAOQMS010043307.1:0-12040 GCA_027563885.1 Erythroxylum longipes
TCCCTACTCTGTTTACATTTTAACTTTGATTATTTATTTTGTGTGTGTTCTAATTCTTTGTTTTTTGTAGAACTTTATGAAAAAGTTTAAAAGATCTATTCAACCCCCCTTCTAGATTGTTTTCAATGGATAAAGTAAAAGAACCTACACTAACAGTAATATAGGCGGCTGGGATAAGACCAATCAATGTAGCCAAAAAGAAAACTCGAAATGGTATGTCAACAATTGGAGACGCCAAATTGATAAAAAGATTGGGTAATGAAGGTGTTATCCTCAGAAAGAGCATGTAATTCAGCAACTTCTCTCTATGTTTAGCTATCTGAATACAAAAAACAAAAGTTTAGATAAGTTGCAGGATAAAAAAAGATGACAAGAAAAGAACCGAAATCCAATACAAAATATATGTTAACATCTAACTATTGGAAAGGTAAAGCCATACCTCTGCCTGAAAGAATCTCAGCTTTTCTGGCCACAACCAATTAACTATAGGTTTGCCAATTAACTTAGACAAGAAAAAGCAGGAAGATACTCCAGCCTTAGCATTCAAGACAACTAAAAGAAGGCCTCTCACAACACCAAAGAGAGCTCCAGCAAGCAAGGACACAAAAATTGTTCCAGGAATCATAAAAGTCTGCATGACAATATATGTCGAGCAGTAACCAAGGATGAATTGAGTTGGATGATCTTTTGCGTATGTAGCAAGATGGTCTCTAAAGCATGTTATGAGGCAATCATTTAGTGTAAGCACAATGCATAGGTAAAAACTTAAAAGAGAAAAGTACAAAGAATAAGCATTAAAACATCATTGCTACTTAATAAAAGAAAATTTGTACAAAAATCGATAGGATTACTATTTTCAAGGCATTACATTCCATTCGTATACCAAAAGCAAATAGGAAACGAATTTCATGCACACAAAAGTCTAACATGAAAGAAATGTACAACTAAACCAAATAGAAAAGACCGATATTGCAGACTTAAACTGCCCTCCATTTTCAGGGCAACGTTGGCTACTTTCAAACTGAGGAATACGTCTTAAATTTCAGCAAATAGGAAGGGAAATCAATTGTTTGCTACCAGTTATGAAATATATAAGCTAGTCTTCCAGTGACATTGCTGAAACTCCAACTGAAGACACAATCCCCATCATCCTACAACAGCAACCTCTCTTCATCCAAAATCAATCATATTTTTAAGTTTCACCATATGAAACTACCAAACTAATTCACATGCAATAACCATAAGAGCTCATTATTAACAGACCTAGCCACATTACAATGCAACTCTAGGCCACATCTCTTCAACATTGCAGTCTTGAAGTAACTTCTAGAATTGCGGTTCTTACCAAAAGTGCCTCAGGATCAGCCATAAATAGTTGAGGACTAAGGAAACAACTTTTTCGTTAGCATATTAGCAACTTCCTATTCTCAACAAAACTTCCAGACGATCTTCATTGGAATAAGGTCAAAATATAACGGATTTTTCTGACGGTTTAACCATGCCATTGAGCTCAAAACCTTGTTCTAAGTAATTGAAACCTAAAAAAAACGAAACAACAAAGTAAAAGAAACATACTTGAGCAAGTGAAGATCAGAGATGTTACGAGGGGGTTTTAGCTTGCCGTACTTGGCGGCAAGCATTGTCAAGTAGATGCAAAACAGCGCAATAGAGAAGAGAAAGAACACACCAATTGCGACGGCGAATTCCCATCTAGTCAATGGAAACCTCTCAAAACTTAGGCCTTTTAAAGGTCGGCGAATCCTCGTCTTTGGCCTTCTCTTCGTCTCTCAATGACAACCTCATAGTGGTCTCTTTGTCTCTCAATGACACCCTCACAGTGGCTTCTCCGATCAGAACCGTCGGAGCCGCCATATTTTCTCAGAGAAAATGGAGGAAATCAACGATGACCCGAATTCAAACGTCTCATCAAACGATTTATATGCTCCCAATGATTATCTTGTTAAATTACTAGGATACTTGAGATTTCAACGAAAAAACCACTAAAAAGGCGAAAAGAGAAGTGTTTGCGTATGACTTTGTTGGATCAGTTATCATATATGTATATTGAGAAAAGGAAGGAGGGCGGAGTTAATTTAGATTATTAAATTGGAAGAGAGGAAGAATACTCATGTTTATGATGATAAATTGAAGTTTTATTTTGATTTCTTTGTTTTCTTCAAGATTTTATAATTTCAGTTTATTCTATTTTTATTATATTTGAGTATAGAATTTTTATGGTTTTGATTGGAAATTCAATGAAAAACGTGTCTTAATGTGAAAATTGTAACCTTTTTTAATTCCTTTAGATAATAAAATGTTAGGTCCCTGTATTAATATATATCTTAGGATTCCTTACCAAAAATAATATATTAAGTTAAGAGTCACGAGTTCCAAGCCCAAGCTTTCCAATATGCATCTTAGAAGAGGATTTGAGCCATATTTCTTTTTGTATCCTATTCCTCTGAAATTCATAGTGCTTCTATGATCCTTTTCTTATAGTTCAAGCTTTGTCTATACTTCCTCTGTTTTTCCTTCAATTTCGTTTGCTTGCTTTGTGTTCCGTTTTAGATTGTTTCATCTTTGTATTTGCTCAAAGGCATTTTGATCCTTTTCTTGTCTTCATTCTTCTCATTTTACTATTTTTAGAACTTTTTTTTTTGTAGAAAGGATACGTCATTAAAAATAAATCATCAAGTCAAAGCTACATGACCATAATCAACCTAAAAAAAACAAAGACTGGAATCAAAGAATAACAATTGCATAAGTCCTACTAGAGGACTCGAAAAAACATGTACTCCTACAGGCAGTGCTACGACATGGCGTGCTAGATAATCAGCTACTCAATTAGCTTCACGGAAGATATGTTCCACCTGGACCTCTTCGCACTGACTGAATAGCTGATGGCACTCACGAACCAAAGGCCAAACCCCGCATGGAAGGTCACGCAGTGCTAATAGCTGCCACGCCTCCCTGGAATCTGTCTCTATATGCATATGCGTGTCTCCATGTTTCCTACATAACTCCAACCGTGTACGGACCCCCAATAATTTTGCTTCTAATGCAGTGTTCGAACCAAGAGTGTAAGAAACCCCACAGCCAACAACCCTGTGAATCACGCAGCACACCTCCTGCACCTCCGGACCTTGTCTGAGTAATCCAGGATCCATCACAATTGAGTTTGACCCAGCCCCTAATGAGTGGGATCCATCTGAGCCAACGATGTTCCTGACGCCTTAACCCAAGTACCAACGAGCAGGTAACGTACAAAGCAGTCTAGAATTGCGAGCAATAGCAACAGCTGTAACATATAAGTCTTCCACCCCTCGCGATACAGCTTGGAATACCAATTCATTTCTCCATTTACATAAGAGCCAACACACCGTACTAAACAAGACCATCCCAAGGATGCCTGCTACCCCAAAAGAGGACGATTGGCTGAGATATAATAATAGCCAATCTAAGAGGGAAGCTGAAAAAAATTGCAACTGTAGGCTAGCTGGAACAAGCCTTTCCCATAACCGACGAGAATTAGGAAAATCACGAAGTACATGCAAAGTAGACTCTTCCTCAGTTGAGCAGCGAGGACACAGGGAGTCAGCTACAAGATGTCGGTGATGACACTGTCGTTTGGTAGCTAGCCGATCATGACCAACAAGCCACAAGAACGCTCGTACCCTCTCCTGTCCCTGCCACTTCCATATTGTCGACCATAATTTACTCACCTCCTCCGGCCTATTCTCTTTTAGTAGACCATAAGCTGATTGCATGGAAAATTGACCCTTAGGTGATAAACGCCACATAATCTCATCTTGATCAGCATTTGCATGGGGGCACAGAACTAGTAACAAATCAACAATAACTGTCTCAGGTAAAAACTGCCGAAGAAAACCGACGGACCACTGGCCAGAAGGAGAGACAAAACAACAAACCGAGTATTCCTCAGTGATAATGGGACTTCCGCCTATGTATGTGATATAAGGGTGCCCTTAGATGGCATCTAGTCATCCTCCCAAAAGAGTATACTATCACCTCTTCCAAGAGACCATTTGCAACCACAAACAAATATTGGCCAAATATAACAAATACCACGCCAAGTAGGGGACAAACTCGGAGCAGGCTTTGGATGATGTAACAAAGAACCACTAAAGCCATACTTCGCACATAGGAGTCAAACCCAAAGGGCATCCGAAGAAGAAACAAACCGCCATGCAAGCTTTAGCAAGAGAGCATGGTTTTTAATCACAACTGGCCTGAGCCCTAAACCACCCTTCTTTATCGACTTACAAGCCACCTCCTAAGATAACATATGCATTTTTACGATGCTGATATGTCAAATCCCAAATAAATGAGCGAATAAGCTTATCAATCTCTTGAGAAATTGAGGCACGCAATCGACAAGTTTGCATCAAGTACACCAACACCGTCGATAAAATCGACAGTGCCAAAGTAGCTCGGCCCGCTAAAGATAATTGATTAGCTTTCCATCTAGAGAGTTTCCACCGCATATCATCCAAAATCCCTGTATAGTAGGATTTCGAGTTACAGCCCTACACCACCTGAGCCCCCAGATAACGACCTAATGATGTGGTTTTTTAGAATCCAAGCACATCACAAACCTGTTCCTATACCATCCCAGGTGTATTTTCTAAAAAGAGAATGGTGGACTTCGAGGCACTTACTTGCTGACCCGATGGCCCGCAGAACTGATCAAGACACTATTGAATAACAAGGGCTTGATCAAAAGAGGCTTCAGCAAACAATAACAGGTCATCAGCGAAACAAAGATGAGTCAAACATGAACCCTCTCTGCTAAGTTTAATAGGATGCTAACGCCCCTAATGTAAAACATCGAAGATAATATATGTAAGTCGCTCCATGCAAAGAACAAAAAGGTAAGGAGACAAAGAATCCCCCTGCCGCAACCTGCGAGTTGAGGAGAAGGCATTCGACAATTCCCTGTTTAACAAGACTTGCATGGAATCCGTGCACGTCCATGTCATAACCCGTCGGATGAATTCCGTATCAAATCCAGCCTCGCTCAAGGTATCTTCAAGAAACTCATAACTAACCCTGTCATAAGCTTTCGCCAAGTCCAGTTTAATAATCATCCAATCCTTGGCTCCACTACGATGCCTCATAGTATGAACCACCTCCTAGACCACCAAAATATTGTAAATAATTTGACCCCCCGATACAAAGCTGGCTTGTAACAGGGAAACCAAAAATGACAGGTATGGTTGCATATATTGCGCAAAAAGCTTTGTAATAGCCTTATACAACACATTACAGAGGCTAATAGGCCTGAACTGAGAAAAGGAGGTCAGATTATCGAGCTTTAGGAGGAAGACCAATAAAGTAGCATTAAGAGTCGACCCCAGAGAACCTGTTATAAGAAACTCACAAATACAGTGAATGACAGACTTGCCAACAGTCGTCCACTGACTAGTGTAGAAGATGGGATGGAGTCCATCCGGTCCCAGCGCCTTGTATCCCCCCATACTTTTGAACACCCGGAGGATGGCATGCTCAGTTATACCATCCATAAAACTTTCAAATGGAGCCATAGGAACTAATGAAAATACAGTCTTTGTATGTAAGGAAATAGACACAGAAACAATTGGGGCATAGAGTTCCTAGTAAAATCCCACAGCCATTCGCTTTAAGTCGTCCTCATCTGAGCACTACTGTCCCATGGAATCCTGTAATGCATAGATATGATTTCACTGACGCCAAGACAATGTGGAAAGATGGAAAAATTAGTGTTTCGGTCTCCCAATTGAACCCAATTCACTTGCGACTTCTGCATCCACAATAGCTCCTCCTGAGCTAAACCAACTCATACTGCCATTGAACCTGCTAGTAGAGTTGGTTCAAATATGATGACCAACAGGCGTCAAGAGCTTTCTTTAGTCCACTTAGCCGAGTCCGAAGATGGTTTTTACGCCGAGTAATATTGCCAAATACTTACTTGTTTTGAGTACCAATATCCTTTAAAAATCCACATATGTAGGGGACCATTGCAAATTCGTCTTCCAATGATCAGCTACAAAGGAAGAGAATCCTGGATGGGTAAGCCAAGCGGCCTGAAATTGAAAAAGTTTTGCCGCAAGAGTCCGGCATGAACACATGCAAAATAAGTCGATGATCATATTTAATTCCAGGACGACGGATCACCCTCAACCCCGAAAAAGATGCCAACCAACTAGCATTGCAGAGAGCACGATCCAGTAGCTCTCACAGAGTACCACGAAACCAGGTAAATTTAGGACCCTCAAATCTAAGATCAAACAAGCCACAAGTAGTTAACACAACATGCATTTCTCGGTTGTGATGCAATTGGCCACCCCTACCACCTTGTCTCTCAGAAGAAGCAGCAAGGCAATGAAAATCTCCAATTAAGAGCCACTGTTCATCAACAGCACTCGCTATCGTGCGAAGAGAATCCCACAACCGAACTCGCTCACACGACAGGATGAGCATAAATAGTAGTGCACATACCAGAGTACACACCTCGCGTCCAGCGAAGGTGAACATACTGCCAAGACAAAGAGACCACCAAAACTGAAATTTTAGCAGAATTCCAGAAAACCCAAATACCACAAGAGAAAGGATGAGCATCCTCTCTAACAAAATCAAACCAACCTAATGAACGCATCACCCCTAATGCCTTGTCTCCACTAATACGAGGCTCAGTGAGAACAAGTATTTTTGGTTTATGCACTCGGACTAACTCCTTAACTACAACTCGAAATCGGGTACTAACAGCACCCTGGCAATTCCATGCTAATATCGACATGATAACAGCAGCAATAGAATAAAGCAATAATCTTTACATAGAAGGACCATCGATCATAAGTTTCCTTCATTTTGTAAGAATTTCCTCATTGTTCTTTAGCAAGAACTTAATATGATCTCATTAAGGCAACTTAGCGTTTATTTCCTTTCTTCTCATTTATGATTATGTCATTCATCATCTATCTATCCAATTCTTTCTATCCTCAATTTCTTTTTAGTTTAACATTCACTTTATATGTTCTTTTCAATACCATTATGTTTTCTCTTGTGTTTTTTAGTTAGTTCACATCGTATATAATCCTTTTCTATATGCCTTGTTACCTTTTTATTGATTTTTTTAACAAATTCTTAATGTAAATTCATCTTTGTTACCTTGCTATTGATTCTCCTTCCTAATGGAGAGCACCTTGCATCTGCACCTATCTCTAACCATTCTTACCTTGAAAGGAATTTAAGGGCAAAGATCAATTGCATGAAAATAACTTTGCAAGGATTAATCATGCTTATGCAAGAAAAGGAAGCTATACATGAAAAACAAGACTTGGAGAGTGTCTAGCAACTTGGTCCACTTATTTTGAGCTAAATGGAGCCCAATTCACATAATTAAGACGTATGTAAGGGCTTTAGTTCATTTTTGTATTATTAGTCAACATGTTTTATTGTAATTGGGTTAACTTAATTATAAAGCCCAAATTGTACTAGTATTGTCTTATAGTTTTCTGGTTTATTATTTGGGTTAGGACTTGCTATGGGATTAATTCTAGAGTGTGAAGTGAAAAATAAAGAGAAAAGAAAGATAGTTCTTTTTCTAGTAATTAGGAGATTGATATTGCAACATTAGTTAGGCAACAACTACCTATACTTTTATGCAAGGATGTTGGTTTTTCAACTAACGATTTTAACACTTTCTGAATGTTGTAGTTTTGTCTTTATTACAAAAGTTTAAGGATATATTTCCTGAGGAAATACCAAATCGTTTGCCCACTTTAAGTTGTAAGGATAACATATTTGTTATTGTTAATAGGTTTAGTAAGATGACTCATTCATTGCATGTCTTAAAACTAATGATGCAACACATATTGCTAATTTGTTCTTTAAGGAAATAATACATTTTATGGATTTTTTAGAACAATAGTGAGTGATAGAGTTCTTAAATTCTTAAGTCGTTTTGACTTACTTTGTGGAATAAGTTAGGACCTAAACTGATACGGAAACCCCAAGAAAGCAAGGTTCTTGAAACCCCCTAATCCTATTGAATCAAATCCTCAATCTTTCTATTCTAAGAACATGCTAGTTCAAACCCAAATTATATGAAATTGAGACCCAAACCCAAAGAAAATAGAAGAATTGAATACGCCACAAGAGATTACCTTGATAAGTGATGCAATCCTTGAAGTAACAACAAGAAGAACACGCCTTTCTTGAAGAGAATATATCTGAATTTCATTAATCAACTAATCTAAAGTTTACAAGGATAAAATAAGGTATTATACCCTTGCTCAAGTCCTAACCCTAAAAGGAATAGGTTACAAATCCATTTAATGCTAAAAACAAGCCTAATCCTAACTAGTTTAGGAGTTATTGCCCAATAACACAATCTGATCCTAATCCACTTAGGATTGGGCTAAACTAACTTAAATAAGACCAAAATAATGTAAATAAACCTAGGGGGAATGGGCCTAATGGAGGCGCAAAATAAACTAAGGCAAGCATACAAATAAATATCCAGTCTATAACAAGTATTTTGGCCCTAATAAATAAAGGATAAATAACAAGCCCAATGTATTAAATTAAGCCCATAAGAATAATTGAACTTGTCTTGAAATTTGGCTAAGCATTAGCCCCTCCACACTCCCTCTCTAGAAGAATCACAAGCTTGACTACTTCACTTGAATTCTCTATGGATGGTTCGGCCTTGTCATCAAGGTGAGATGTAATGTGACTTCGAACAAACCCCTTGAAGTGCTTGTTTAAGCCTTGCTGCACGTTGCCTTATAATAGGTCTGCTTGGCAAAGTAAGCTTGTCTTGGCATGTGGCACCTTGATCTCCATTGCTGCCATAGCTTCTTGTATCATTTCCTCCCTCCTCAAAAGGATTCGTCTGGGAATTAGCCCCTACATTATCAAACGGAGAGAGATCAATAACATTAAATGTAGCAAGTACTTGATACTCACCTGGCAAATCAATCTTGTAGGCATTATCATTAATCTTTTCAAGGACTTGGAAAGGTCCATCACCTCTGGGATCTAACTTGGATTTCCTTTGCATAGGAAATCTCTCTTTCCTGAAATGCACCCAAACCCAATCACTAGACTCAAATTGCATCAACTTTTGCCCTTGATTAGCTCTTTGAGCATATGCTTCATTTCGCTTCTCTATGTGCTATCTTGCCTTCTCATGAATGTTGCGCACCAAATCTACCTTCTTTTGTCCATTTGCACTAGTTATCTCACTTAAAGGTAAAGAGCACAAATCTAAAGGTGTTAATGGATTAAAACCATAAACAATCTCAAAAGGCGAATAACCAGTAGTAGAATGTATGCTCATATTGTATGCAAATTCAACTAATGGCAAACATATCCTACGTTTTAAGATTTTTACCAACCACAACACGCAAAAGAGAACCTAAAGTTCTATTCACTAATTCAATTTGTCCATCAATTTGAGGATGGCAAGTAGTAGAAAACAAAAGTTTAGTACCTAGCTTATCCCAATGAACACGCCAAAATGGCTGAAAAACTACACATCAGGGTCAGAAATAATAGTCTTAGGAGCACCATGCAAATGCACAATATCCCTAAAAGACAATTCAGCAATATTTATAGCATCATCAGTTTTATGACATGCAATGAAATGTGATATCTTACTAAACCAATCTACTACTACAAATATACTATCCCTACCTTTTTCGTCCTAGGCAGCCCTAAAATAAAGTCTATAGGTATGTCAGTCCATGGATGCTTGGGCACAAGTAAAGGTGTATACAAACCATATGGATGAGTCTTAGATCTCGCTTGTTTACATGCGACACACTTTAAACAAATTTTCTCAACATCTTTTCTCATGTTAGGCCAATAAAAATGTTTTCAAAGTATGTCATATGTCTTTTGAATGCCAAAATGACCCATCAAACCCCCACAATGTGATTCTCGCACAAGGACTTCACGCATAGAACATTTAGGCACACATAACTTGTTCTCCCTAAATAGATAGTCATCATGTCTATAAAATCTTTGAAATGCAGCATGCTCACAAGCACCAAACACATTGCCAAAATCAGAATCCAAAGCGTACGCATCTCTAATGTACTCAAACCCCAGCAATTTAGAACTTAAAGTCGTGATTAGAGTGTACCTTCTTGAAAGTGCAACAGGAACTACATTCTCTTTACCTTGTTTGTATTGTATCACGTATGGAAAGGTCTCTATGAACTCCAGCCACTTTGTATGCCTCTTGTTCAACTTACCTTGGCCCTTTAGATGTTTTAATGACTCATGATCAGAATGGATCACAAATTCCTTTGGCCAAAGATAATGCTGCCAAGTCTCCAATGCTCTCACCAAGGCATAGAGTTCCTTGTCATAAGTGGAATAATTCAATTGTGGCCCATGAAGCTTTTTACTGAAGTATGCAATGGGACGCCTACCTTGCATCAAAACAACACCAATACCTAACCCGGAGGCATCACATTCTATCTCAAAAGCTTCATCAAAGTTAGGCAAACTTAATACAGGTGCAGAACACAATTTTTCTTTCAATGTATTAAAAGCAAGTTCTTGTACCTCATTCCACTTAAATCCAACATCATTTTTAATTATTTTAGTCAATGGTGCTGCAATGGTACTAAAATTTTTCACAAAATGCCTATAAAAGCTAGCTAAACCATGAAAGCTACGCACATCCCTAATACACTTAAGAGTAGGCCAATCTTTAATAGCCTTAATCTTCTCCTCATCCATATGCACACCACGGACAGAAATAACAAAGCCAAGAAAAAACAACTTTATCTATACAAAAAGAACACGTTTTAAGTTTAGCATATAGTCTTTCACTCCAAAGTGCTTCTAGTACAGATTTAAGATGCATAACAAGCTCATCAAGGCTTTTGCTATAAATCAGGATGTCATCAAAGTATACAACCACAAACTTGCCAATAAAATCATGCAAAACATGGTTTATTAATCTCATGAAAGTGCTAGGTGCCTTTGTCAAACCAAATGGCATGACCATCCACTCATATAGACCATATTTCATTTTAAAGGCTATTTTCCACTCATCTCCTACTTTCATTCTAATCTGATGATAACCACTTATGAGATCAATTTTTGTAAAGAAACAAACACCATATAACTCATCAAGCATATCGTCTAACTTAGGAATGGGGTGGTGATACTTTACCGTTATCTTGTTTACTGCCCTGCAATCTATGCACATAGGCCTAGTTCCATCTTTCTTTGGCACCAATAGCATTGGAACTGCGCATGAGCTTAGATTTTCTCTCACGTGCACGCTCTCAAGCAACTCCTCCACTTGCCTTTGAAGCTCCTTTGTCTCCTCAAGATTACTCCTATAGACTGGCAGTTTGGAATTTGAACTCCTAGCACGAAATCAATCTGATGTTCAATGCCCCTCATTGGTGGTAATCCCTTGGGCAACTTATCTGGAAAGACATTAGAGTATTCCTGCAAAACAAGTTTCACAACACTAGGCAAAGAAGGGCAGTCTCATTATAAAACAACTCCTTATACATAAGCAAAACCAATGGTTTCTGCGTTTACATGACCTTCCTCAACTATTTTTATTTTGCAAAGAAAGTACTCTTTTTTATTCCACTCTTCTTATCACTCTTCTCTCCTTTTTCAATTGCACTACTCTCTTTCTTTTGCCCACTAGCGCACTTACTCTCAGTTGGGCCTTTGTTCTTATTTTCTTGAATGGACTCTTTTTTTTTCCTTTTTAAACTCTCGGCCTCTCCAAGTTTCTGTTCTTCTATGGCTTTTGCAAGTCTCAACTGATCCTCTTGAACTTCTCTTGGTTAAAGAGGTGCCAATGTGGAGTGTTTCTCCCCCATCTTGAATGAATACATATTTTTGAATCCATCATGCACTACACGCCTATCATATTGCCATGGTCTCCCAATAGTAAATGACCAGCATGCATAGGAACTACATCACACAACACTTCATTAGAATATCTCCCAATTGAGAACACCACTAGCACTTGCTTGTTCACCCTAACCTCTCC
>JAOQMS010043308.1:0-12040 GCA_027563885.1 Erythroxylum longipes
TTTCTGCCATATACCGAAATTGCCCTCATTTTCTTCTCATGTCTTCGTTTCATAAGATATCATGCTTAAGTTCAATGTAGAAATTTTTATGGGGACGACATATTAACTATAAAAGAATGATTGAATGATGATGTTAAATGATTATGAGATGTGAATTAATGAAATATACCCAGAATAAACAAATTGAACATGCATTACACATGATACATTTACATATGTATATGAATGAATGTTTATGTGATTGTGCAAATTAGTAATGTGTGTAAATATGTATTGCATGATATAAAAGCGCAAATAGAACGACCGCATCTAAAAATTTTTGGGACATCGAAGCAATAACTATTTGGAGCATACTATGAGTAACCTAGATATTCTCACTAGACTTGATTGTAATTGCTTAAATTTCAATTATTGAACTGATAACCATATGTATGTGATAATTATGGACATTGATGGTCCGAGGAGTTTAATAATTGGGAATGTATTGGAAGTGATTCATTGAATGTGAATGAGAAAGAAATAAGTGTACTTAATATGATTGTTGAAGCCGGACTTAGGTTCGATGAAAATGTGAAAATGATGGTACATGATAAATGAAATTGAATGATTGCATATGACATGATAATTGATGCATTTCATTACATGATATACATGATCAGATAAAGGCAGTTATTACTAGAGTAGCCAGTGAAAAAGAGCTTAAAGCTTAGAATGTGTATAAGAGCCACAGGCTCATCCACAACAGATACGAGATAGTTAAAAAGACACTCAGTCATAACAATGTAATAATTGAATGAGTCGTGCATTGCATATACATTTTAAATTGTATGTTTTAAATGATTTAGATGAATTATTTCAATTGTTCTGAATGAGAAATGTGAAACAAGAGAACAAAATGATATTTGATGCAATATAATGATTAGTGAAATGATGCGCATTATGTGATGATATGGATTGTCTACGAATTGTTTGTGAGATTTGATATGAGTGAGCACATCGATGATGGTTTGCTCACTGAGTTTACAAAACTCATTGAAATTGTAACATGGCTTTTCAGGTATAAGAGAGAAGACTTAGCTATTAAGACGTTCTAGAAGAAGTTTAGTACTGTGTTTTTGGATTGAAGAAATAGCTCAAAGGTCGGTCAGCTGAGTCTGTGGAATTTAGATCAAGTGTTTTTGTATAGATCTTATGTCATGTAGAACAAGTTGTAAAGTTTAGTAAACTCTCAAATGATTTTGAATAGTGTATATATGTATGGGTCTTGTAAATGAAAAGCTACAGTGTATTATGTTTTTATAAATGAAATGAGAAATTGAGTTTTAGATATTGTGTTATTCGTGTTTTATATTATGATGCCATATAAGTGAATGTAACTGCTCTAACATGCCACTTTCATGGAGTATGTGCCAGAACATCTACCAAATGTCGGGTTGATGCTTCCTGGTAGTGGTGCGTTACATATAAAATGGTTCCCACTGCCATGTGGCAATGAGACTCACTTTATGTGGCAGTGGATCCTACTTTCTATCTAAAAAATAAAAAATATTGCCACTTTAGGATTGATGTGGTATTTAACTAATGGGGAGTTAACCCCATAAAAAATTCCATCCACCTAGGATCTATTTTGAACATTTTGAAAAAATTAGAATTTGAGCACTTCAAAATGTTAAGGTTAAATTTGAATACTTTAAAATGATAAGATTTGTGTTGAATTCTATTGTAAAAGTTTAAGTTTAAAATGGACTTTTAGCCTTAAAATTATCTTAAGGTATCTATGTCCTCTCTCGAGGTACAGAAGAGTATCCAATTAAAAAATTACCACCCTTGATTCTTAACACCTGCTTGAAGTTACTAAGTGTAATTAATCTATTAGTTATAATATTTTTCTTATATACGTATGCCATTAGATATAGATGTTTATTCTTCTATTCCACAAATATTACTTTAAACCTCTTGGTCTTTTATACAATTCCTAAGATTGAATCTATAATGGCTAAGTATAAATACAAAAATTAAGATCAAAGAGAATAAATTCAATCAAGTCAATGATTAATTGTGCATTAATAATTGAAATATCTAACATAAACTACATCCCTAACTCTAACTAGGAATTAGCTACATAACATAATGAAAACAAAACAAAACAAAAAAATCTTAGCATTAAAGAAAGTAAAGAAGAAAAAAATAGAAAAGATGTCCCTAATTCGTCCAAGTTAAGGTGGATCTCCTCCAATCTAACTCTTAATATTTCCTAGATGAGAATAAACATTAAAACTATTAACTACAAAAAGTGACTGCCAAGTGCCTCTCATAAGCTCTCTTTCCCTCCAAAATTTTCTTTAATAAACACTAATAAGAGTTTTTATAGGCTAAGGTTACAATATAGTCCAAGGTGATTAAACTTGTACTTTACTCTTCTTATAAATCACAAGTCTAGTGTTTGTCTAGCTTACACATTAGCACCAATTTGCTTTTAGTTTAAAAATTATATATTGTAATCGAAGTCGGTCTCATTCCTACATCTAACATCAATTTGGTACTAGTTCTCCATTCTCCTCCAATGTCTTACATTTTCAAGCTTGATTTGATCTTTGATGCTTTCTACAATTTTCCCCATATTAGTTTCATATTGACTCTTTTATGTCCTCAATTAGACAATTATCAAGAAATTTTCATTCAAATGTGAAATTAGGTAAAAGACATAAACCTCCGTTATAGTTTAGGAAACCTTATAAAAACTCCTTAATCTTTAAAATTCTAGAAAAAGAACTCATAGTTTTAATTTTTCCAAAAAAATGCCTTCTGTTAGACTTTGATTAAAAAAAACAAAAAATACATATGTTATGAACATCATACTTTTAATGATCAAATGCTATTTATATGATTCAATACTACTCCTAAACTCGAGCTGAATTAAGTAAATATAAATAAAGTTAATAATTTGTTATAATTATTTTAAATTATTAATTTAAGTTGCATTGAATTAGTTTAGGTCAAGTTTAAGAGTTAACTTGGGTTTGTATATTAGTGACATTTGATTAGTCCATGCTTTATGTTCATACTGCATGTGTTTTATCATTATTTTTAACCAAAGTCTAAGAGAAGGATTTTTTTAGAAAATTAAAATTAAGAAGGATTTTTTAAAATTTTTTGAAGATTAGGGGTTTTTCTAAGGTTTTTTCAACTGTAAAGGAGGTCTAAATCTTTTACCTTAAGAAATTTTGCCTCAAATTATCAACTACAGGATAATGAAATAAATATAAGGAAAATATCATATAATTAATATAAAACATGATATAAAAGTGCTAAATTATAAACTAACTCAACCCCTATAAACATGCAACGTAAGGACTTATCACGTTCCCCCACACTTAAAATATTTTTTTGTCTTAAAACAATTGGAAGTAATAAAACTTAACTATATCAAAAGCAATTATACTTTGTAAGAGTATAATAGCATTTAACATATGTCATAAGCCTTTAAACCTCTAGGTGTCTTTAAAAGAGCTATAGTTTCCTAAAAGTTTAGTTAAGAGGAATTCCAATTATTAAGCTATGATTAATTATCAAGGTTTAAATAAAATTAACCTAAAGTATCTTTGTTGATGTGAACCCCATAAATTGAGATCTAGAAACCCACGAACAAGTTGTTGAAAGGAATTTCCAGGAAAGCTTAATCAATTTTGTTTTCAAGAAAAATCTTAACCAATGTTTAGAAAAACATGAACCAAAGTTATAAAAGAAGAATATTGACGCCACACTCCAAAAAAGATGAGATTGAGAGTGATAAGTCAGATGAATGCCATAAGGAATAACCTTGATAAGTTCCAAGTTCAAGAACCGACAAAGTGAATAACCTTACCAATTTCATAAATATTCCAATATGAATTCTTATACAACAGATGGCGATTATATAGGCTAAAGAAAACCCTAATCAATTCCTAGCAATGATTTATTCCTAAAAAAGGAAATACCTAAGATTTAGGAAGGCCTTTTCGAAACTGATTCCTAAAGCCAATATAGAAAGTGGAATTTTAGGTATGCCCAAATTAGCTAGAGATCTCCTAAAATCATCAAAATAACATAGTATTCTAATTAGGCCTAATAAACAACTAATTAGGCCTTTTTAACACTTGAATTAAGGTGACAAGGATGATTGATTTCTCCAAGCCCAAATTAGCTTATATTGTTGCTTGTTTAGCCCAAACATCTTCAATCAGTCTTTTAAGAGTTTCCTTCATCCTTTTAGCTTTAGCTCGAGTTATTAGACCTCTACCAACGTTTAATAGATCATCGACATATGGTGAACTAGATTGCACCATCCTTTGTATGTCCTTAGCTGGGTTCCATCATATGTCCTCTCTTAAGGTGCATGTTGATTGCAAAAACAAACTACTTGCTTTATGATAAAAACCACAAGTATATGAGTCGTTACTTGTAGTAAAAAGTGGATACTGTCCACAGAGATTGCGCTTAGGCACAACTTAATTCAGATTGTGCTTTTTCTAAGACTCTAATTCAAATAATAGATTCAAAAATAGACTAAATCAAAAACAAACTAGCAATGAATGAATATTGTAACAATGGAAATCTGTCAAGAGAAATTAATCAAGTTATTAGAGAGGGGATTTTACTTATCACTAATGCTAATCCAGCTGATTATATGTTTATGGGGTGTCAGTTCTAGATAATTGTAGGGTTGATTACTCTTTTTCAAGCTATTACCCTTCCATAAATTGTAAACCCTAATTGAATTAGGGATTTGGAATCTCTCAATTCACAAATTACCCACAGTTTTAAAGCTCTCTAATAAATAATTGGGTCTCGCAAAGGATCTCTCTCCATGAAATTACTGACTATATTGATTATGTGATCAATTAGATCTCCCAACTCTCATTAATTTGATCAAATCATTTTTATCCGGCTTAACCTCTCAATTTTTTACCAAAACATGCAATTACATTAATCAATCATAACCCCTAAACCAAATAAACACAATTCAACTAGATTAACATTAAATATGAGTAAAATATCGAAGGAAAAGTTAGAACATCATTAACAACTCGAAATCTATAACCATATAACCCATTCCAACCTTACACATTAAATGAATAAAAGGGAAATGGGGAGGTGATAGCCTGTCTTTTACTACCAAATAATAAATTACTAACTACCAAACTATGTAGTAAATGACAAGCTAGGGTCGAACGATAGAAAGGTGGGATGCAAATGCTATTTCAAATGTTGAAAACAAAAAAAAAACACCTTGAAATGATGAAAATGAAACAACTAAGATGTAATGAATGTAAACGAAAAGAAAAACATAAAGAAAATTGAGAAAAGACTAATAATAATGGTAAAGAAGTAGGTTGGTGATATCTTCGGGATTCTGGGATGTTCATTTGATCCTTGAATCTAAATAAAAGGGTACTCTCATCATGGTGTTAGCCTATAGACTTAATTAAGCTCTCGAACCCTTAATTTCTTTAAAATAGGCAAAACTATTAAGCTCGAGAAATGCCCCAATCTCCACTATAGCCTAAAATAGGCTCTCTAAGTTCAATAGCAAAGATACATTGGGTACTAAGAAACTACTAACTTAGATCACCTACTTATAAGCTCGAAAGGTGTAACCTAAAGGTATGAGATCCTATTTAGTTGATTAAGTATCCTGATAAATTCAACTAACTTATTGCTACTTCTAAGAATCACTATGGACTATTACGTATCACACGCTCAACCCTAGCCTTCGATAAGCAAATTACCTAAAGGGTGATCAAACCTATAAGCAACTCCTAATTCATGACATTTATCCTAAATCCCAAACCAACCTAGACCTACAAGCACAAATACAAAACAAGTTCAACTCTATTCTCATAATTTCCTTCCCTTCATCCTTATAATATCTCCAAACCCCTAAGTAGGCTACTGTCACATGTTCATATTAAGTAAAATAGACATTAAATAAACAAAAATCATACTTAATTGAATAAAACCAAGGCTGGATATTATAAACGAAGTAATAAAAACTAAAATTCAACACTAAATTAATATAAATCAAAACCCTTTATGCTAACAAATAACTAATCATAACCCAAATTATAGAATCTAAACTAATTGCATCAAAATAAAAGTTCCAACACACAAAACTATTATGCCTAAAAAGTTTTAAAAAGAGCTAATCTATCCTACTCGCAAGTGTACGAGATAGTTGTAGTTGATAACCCAGGGTCATCTCCCACGGAGGTGAAATTGGTCAACTTAAATTAAGTTTCAATTAAAAATAAAAATAAAAACTACGCATTCCAAAACATTCTATCTGAATTGTTGAGTGAAAACTTTTAAGGAAAATTATGAAGTTAAATTGAAAAGTAGAGGGAATCAATTAAGAGCAAAGACAAATAGACTAATCGAAGTGGAAAAACTCTTGAGAATTAATTTCACTAATTTAATTTCTTATGTATGATTAAGGGAAAATGATTGGATTGTTGTCTTACTAAAATTAATAGTTAGGTTCTAAATCGATTCGAATAATGAACTACTCGTATTCAACAAGTTACTATCCAAATTAATTATGAAAACCCGACTACCAATTACTACTTAAGTTAATATATTTCTAGTTCTTAACCTAAGTTTCCATAGTTTCACGATCCGTATTAAACTTCATCTCTCGAATCTTTATTTAACACTAAAATGATGCAAAGTTTGGCCGTTCTACTACATCCATTCAGTTCAGAAACCACAGAAATGAATAAGACAACATATCTATAACCCAACATGCATATTCAACTAAATAGCTACATTAATTCTCAAGAAAAGAGATCAGCCCAATGATATCATACACACAAATCATCATACTCAAATACTTCAATCCCATATTATTGTCGACAAAAGTTTGAAAATAATAACCCAGTAACTACTTAAATGAACTATGACAAGATAACAAGCAATAGTCATTAAGCTAACAAAAGTATGAATAAGTTAATACCAACATAACAATAAACTTAAAGAAACAAGCAATAGATGAGGAATGAGATAAGCAAACAGAGGGTCGGATAGTGAGATATTAAAGGTCTTTTGCACTCTCAACTTTCAGCTTTGGCTCTCGCCTTCTACTTTAGTTGCTCTCCTCCAACCGAATGTTTGCTTAAGATCAACTCTAGCTTTCACTTTTGGGCTCTCTTCCTAGCTCCCACTTCTTTGTTGTTGCTCTCTTCTTCTCCATCTCAGACTATTTCTATTTCTTGTCTCTATTTATCTTCTTTTGCCCTATCTCTCTATGCCTCCCCTGTCTGTGTCTTTGTATGAGTAAACAAATGAAACTGTCAATGAAAAGATCCTTTTTCCTCAGCTGCCACCTTCTCTTCCTTTTTATTAAACTCTCTTTAGGTTTAAGGTTACGTGCCTTAATGTCCTGAGCTGCCACGTATTAAAGCCAAAGTTAATGTTAAAACTTCTCACAGGCATATATGGGGAGTCACAGGTATGACTCCCTTTATCACACCCATGTATGGCGAGTCACAGGTGTGATGTGTGCATGGGGAGTCACGGGTGTGACTCCTTTGCACCCCCGTGCATCACCATGCACGGTGGTGACATAAAATCACCAGCTTGCACGGTGGCCACTTTGCATAACATTTAATGTAAAAATTACATCAATTTGGTGTAATACACAAAATAACCCAATTAACATTCATGCAATATTCACACCATTTTTAGTTAATTAATCTCACATTTGGATCAAAACATAAGGATTTGTAACCAAAATCAAGATATGAAGGCAATTAAAAGCAATAGAAACTAGACACAACAATTCCTCCACTCTTAAACTATGCTTGTCCTCAAGCATAATAAAGAGAACTAGACTATAAAAGAACAAACAATGGAAACAACAATTTTTCCAAATAATAGTCAAAGATATCAATGATCATTCCAATAAACGCAATCTAAGAACTTGAAACTGATAATACTCCATAAACAAATAATTTTTCGCATATTTAGTCAAAATCAACAAGCACTTTAATTCAAAGAACCATTAACAAGTGTGATTAGACACTCCCTCCACTCTCCATCCTCTCAAGCATTCAAAGGTAGTAAATATTCACTCATCGTTCATTTCATGTAAGGTATCTACCATAGGCTCGCTTACTAATCCAATCTCCACCACTCATATTAAACATAAACATCAATTCGAAGGTCTTTATTTCAGTTGTAATAGGGTTGAGTTAAGGTTAGGAAAAAAGGAAAAATGTAGTTTAAAACTATAGAGCTAATTGAGCATTCAAAGTAATTTAAAAAAATGAAAAATAAAACAGTCAATTCTTTCCTCTTACGTAATAAACTTAGCACACCCCATTTTTATGTCTCTCCTCTTCTTTCATTTTCTGATCGTCTTCTCTTTCTTTTATTTCTTTTCAATTCATTTTTTCTTTTCCTTTTCCTTTCCTTTTTATTTTTTTCTCTTTTTATTATTTATTTATTCATTTTAAAAAAGGAAATTAAGGGAAGAAAAATATAAAGGAGTGAAATTACTATAACCATACCCATTCCTAACTCAAAAGCCAACTATAAGCTATGATTCCCCCACACTTATTCCCTAAACCTGATTATACCTTTTTAATTGCTCAACTTGCCCTTATGGTGCATGTAACGAAGCAGATAAACAATTAAGGTCAAGGCTCATATTTTGGGTTTAAAGAAAGAAACGAATCATTTAAGCTTAAAGGGGCTCACTAAGGGTGACATTATGGTGGCTTTTTAAGCTAACAGGGTAAATCCTAATTGCCTTTATCATTTCACCATTTGCATAAGGTTATGTGAATTCAACTAATATTTGAAAGCAAGTTCTAGAGTCCCTTAATTATAAAAGAACACTCCAAACAAAAAATACTTGAAATCGGTGTTTAATAATTCAAAAGGGCTCAAATTCTTACCAAATGAAAAGTGTCATTCATATATCACAACAAGCTAATGTCCTATAACTGAAATCCATGTTAATCTCTCTAAGCATGCAAGTATACTCATTCACTTATATTATGCATTTTTAATCCCGATTTAGTTCATTTAATGATCATTCATCTCTAAATAATAAATCGGAAAACAAACACACGATACACAACTAATACTCTCCCCACACCTAAACATCACATTATTCCTAATATGACACAAAAAGTAAAAGAGGGGTCTAGGGCAAAAGATAAAAACTAAAATGAACGAGGACAAACATTAAAGACTAAAAGAAATTAAACTGTATGTAGTACGATCAATAGAAAGAATTGGGAAAGGAATACAATACGAAAGTGTAGCGGTAACTGTGTTGATACAGTGTGAAGCATGGCAATAAGCATAACGTCCAAAATTGAGGAGTGGAGATAGCTGCGAGGAAGACAAATAGAAGAGATCGAAAAGAAGGCCTGTACAAACAAAGCAAATAGATTAAGTCGAGTTTCACTAAAAGAAATAACAAACAACTAAATTGAATGAAAAAACAAAATGTTATGGGTTTCCTCCCATTCAACGCTTCTTTAATGTCTTTTAGCTGGACACCTTAACCGTTACGCTCAAGGTGGATCATCCAAAGTGATCAATTCCACTGTTGCCTTCTCTTTATGGGTCTTCTTCTCCAAAAATTTTCCAACCTCTCCTACAGTTGCATTGTCCAACAATTGACAACACTTATCAATCTCCCTTACTAAGCTCAACTTATTTTCTTCTTCTTCCTGTAACACAAATCAAAGTTTGCTGGATTAAACTGATCATCATGAGACCATTCTTCATAAACAGTAGTTGAAGGCATATGTTTAACATTAAAGATTGAGAATTCTACTATTTCTCCTAAAACAGTCATGTTCAGCTTTCCTTTCTTCACATCAATCAAGGTATTAATAGTTTCCATAAAAGGCCTCCCTAGGAGTATGGTGTGCTCCTTCCCTTGTTGTTTAACCTCCCCCATGTCTAAGACCAAAAAGTATACAGGAAGAATCAATCCACTAACCTTCTCCAACACATCTTCCATTATTCCTTTTAGATAACGGATTGATCTGTTAGCTAATTGTAGGCATATATTAGTTTGTCATAATTGTTTTAGATCCAGTTTGTCATAAAGAGATTGAGGCATAAGGTTTATACTCGCCCCAAGGTCAAGCATACCCTTAACCTCATCACCATTACCCATTGATACTTTCACAAGAAAACTCCTTGGATCCTTCAATTTGTGGGGTAATTGCTACGGTAGCACTGCACTTACAACCTCTAAAATTATCACCTTCTCGTTTGGCTTAAACTTCTGTTTCTTGGTGCTTAGTTCCTTGAAAAACTTCATATAAGCTGGAATATTTCTGATCACACCTAACAAAGGCAGGTTAATATTAACTTTGGAAAACATATTATAAAGATCAGAAAATTGCTTATCTTATTTTGATTCCTTAAGGTGGCTCGGACATGGAATCGGTGGTTTATAAGGTTTAGTCACCTTATGCAATCTTGGTCCTTCATTGCAGTCAGTTGGATGCCCCATTTTTTCATCCTTTTGAACCTGACTTAAAGGGATGCCATGCCCATTGCTTCCTTAATTCTTCTTACTTTCTTCATTGGGGAGGCTCTCCTCCTCTCGATTACCTGCACCAGAAAGATTAGAAGGAATCTTAACATGCTTATCGATTACCTTACCTCTTCTCAGAATAGTGACTGCTTATGCTTACTGGGGTTGGCTGGGCAACTTCCCTTTTTGATTGATGTGCAATTGAGCTACGAGTTGTGCTATTTGGATCTCAATCCTCTTCACGGATGCCTCTAACGAATCAAACCTCTTGTTGTTCGTTTCTTAACTTTGAGTATGACCTGAATAAATGCATCCAGGCTTTCCTCTAAAGAAGGCTTGCTTGGTGGGTTTTAAAGTGAGGATTGCCTTTGGTAATAATTCGGCCTCTAAAAATTTTAGTATTGTTGTTATAGCTATACTGGTGGATTATTGGTCTTCCATGAAAAATTGGTGTGGTTTCTCCAACTAGGGTTATAGGTGTTTGAGTTTGAATCATTTCTCTCCCTTGGTTGAAAACCATTGAGTGAGTTTTCCTCCCCATCTGCAAAAGGCTCACAAGAATAGGAACAAACGTTAGCTCTATGACCACAAGTTCCATATATACCATATACCTCTTAATTTGGAACATTTGAGGTAGCCTTGTAGTTAGCATCTTCACATGCCTCGTCAAATCAGGTAACTGCATAGCCAATTCTTGATTCGAGTTCAATTCATAAACTCCAGCTCTTCTTCTCCTCACACTCTTTTATTGGGAATTGGCCCCCAACATTTTGAAGATCTCATATGTTTCTTCGGTCATCTTCTCTCCCATAGCTCCTCCTACTACATTGTCCATCGTATCTGACATTGTTATGCCAATCCATCATAAAAGAACCGGTTCTGCATGTGGAGTGGAAAATGAAGGTGTGGACACTGAATGAGTAGGATTTTAAAACATTCCTGTGCCTCATGGAATGGTTCTCCCTCCATCTGAGTGAAGATAATTACCTTTGTCTGCAACTCAGAAGTCTTCTGGTGGGAATAAAACTTTCCCATGAACTTGTTGAACACCTCTTACCATATAGTCAATGAACTGGGTGGAAGGGTCATCAACCATGCCTTGCCCTGATCTTTCAATGTGTATGGGAAACACCTCATCCTGAGTTGATCTTCATTGAGTCCATCCAACGGGAACGTCTATACAGTGTTGTAGAATTCCTGAATGAAGTTTAAAGGGTCTTCATTGGGAACCCTATAAAAAGATGGCAACATATCGTAGTGGATACTCTTCAACTCATAGTTTTTGGGTACCTCTCCCAGACAAATGCATGAAGTAGCACTACAATTACTGGTCTGGCATACTCCTTCATTACTAGCTGCCTTTCACCCATCTCTTGATCTTCTGGTTTGAATCCCTCGAGATTGTCTTCAAAGTCCCTTGGAAGTTCTCTTATCCAATGTATGTTGTCAATAAAGGGAGCAAGTTCACCTTTTTGAGACCTCCTTTCTCGCATAAAC
>JAOQMS010043309.1:0-12037 GCA_027563885.1 Erythroxylum longipes
CCAAAAATACCCTTCAACCTTCTTACTACTTTAATACAACTAAACCATATAATAAAAATCCTACTAACATTAACATAGTAATTAACTAAAAAAAAACTTAATTTATCAAAACCTCATAATTCATTCAAATCATACTTAAATAATTAAAAAAATTTAGGGCCAACACTTTGTGGGATCGACCTAGACTCATCACTAGCTATAGTTTTAAGTTTAGTTATTTTATGTAGTGTTACAATGCACTACCAGTACTAGGCTTGTATCCTTTTACTTTAAAGGTATAAAAAAATCTATTCCTAGCAAATCAAGTCATATCCTATGTAGTAGATTAATACTCATTTTCATACACATTGGAGTTCCCATTTATCTTTACCTAGAAGGATCACTAAGGAGCTGGTGAAATTTATTAAAAATTCTTATATAAAATATGCTAATAATTTTAAAGGGACAAAAATCAAATAAGAAAAGCTTTGTTGGAGTAAATAGGAAGGGGATAGGGAATACTTCATTATAGATTAGTCAAACTATGTTGGTAGCAAAAAGAATTTAGAGATTGTTCATTGATAAAGAATCCCTTTGGTCTAAGTGGATAAATGAATTTTATCTCAAGCATTATAGTTTTTGTTAGATTGAGTAAAGGAAAGAATAATTCTGGAACTTCATTGAAATGCATAGAAAAAGGTTGATCGTCTATCCTCTCATTAAAACACATATTAGGAATGGCCATTCAAGTTAGTTTTAGTTTGATAATTGGGCATTGCAGAGCCCTTTAATCCTAAGGGAGGAGGTTTCATCTCTTATTTCTAGAATCCCTATTCAGTCTTAGGTTAAGGAGATTATCTAGCATGGCAATTGGTTTGCTGATTTTAGGAAAAGTAAAAGAGTTAGACTCTACAAACCTAATACTCCCCCAACTCTTTAAGAGGAGATAGGATGCATTGGTTAACAAAAAAGAAAGAGATTTTACTAATCAAACTTTCCTTAAATCCATATGACAATAGAAACATAAGGTTTAACTGGTTTAACATTGTTTATAAAGGAGCTTGAATACGTAAAGCATTTTTTGTTACCTGGATTGTTGCAAGACACAGACTGAAGACTAAGGATAAATTGATAAGAGCTAATGATCAGTTATGCATACTTTGTAATTTACATTTTGAATCATTCAATCTTTTTTTTTAATATGATTACATAAGAGTTATTTGGAGCATAATGCTATATATGATAGGGTTACATTGTCCTTACTAAGAGTGGCTAAATATACTTGCTTGGGTTAATAAGTTATACAAAATAAAGAAAGATCATCTAGACATCAGTCTAGCTATAACTTGTTTAGTTTTTTCCATTTTTGAGGGAAAGGAATAAGAGGATGTTCAAGAACTCTAAAGGGGATAAATATGAGTTAGATCACAAAGTATGCTGCTAGATAAGGGAAATCTTGAAGATGGAGTTTGGATGAAAACTGAAAAAGTTGAACTAATGTAGATTGGGTTGTATTTGTGACTCTTGCAATGGGTTTAGTTCTACTTATTTTTTTATAGTTAAGTTCTACAATTATATATTTTGTGTTCATTTTTTAAAGAAAAGTTAAATTAAATTAAGCCATAAAAGGAAAACATAAACAGTGCTAATACAATCACCTTGTAAATACAAGAGACATATATATTATAAGATTACATATGGTGCATATTTAAAGCAATTACAACTCAAGGTAGGTTTTATGCTCTCCATATATGGTTGAGATAATATAAATCTAAATCCTTGTGTCTATGGTTGCTAATTTGAGGTCTAATCCATTGAAATAGATAAGTGTTGAAATGCCCAATTGTAACATCTCGTTACCCATGTTAAAGCTAGAATAGTAAATATGAGAGATTAGAAAATGCATTTCATGTTCATTCATAATATGACATACACATACATGTGAATATAGGTATTTTTGCATATGAAAATGATTGTACATGCATTCATTGACATTCCAAGTATAATTGATTTATATATGTGGAATGTGATTTTATTGAGAATTATGGTTTATTTGTATTGAAAATTTATTTGGAGAGTGTATTTGTTGATTTAGAATTTTGGCGGAATTTTAGGAAATTTTTTTGAAATTATTGGATATTATTGAATTTGGAAAATACCAAGTGGCAGGACAATTGATAATTAGTCATAGAAATTAATGTCAAATGATAGTGGAAATTTTTATATAAGACTTTGGGATTTAATGACTTATGTCATTGAAAGTTGGAGACAGTTGGAGTAAAGTTGAAGATGACTAGATTTGTTTCATTAGAAAAACTAGTTAAAGCCTTAGAAGTTAGATAAGTGACAAGTGTCACTTACTTGGTTTAAGTTATATTATATAATTATGTTAGCAAGACCAAGTCACGTTTCTTTTAAACTTGAAAGTCTAAGTTACTGTTGTTTCTTGACTAAGTTCTCTTCTTCATAGCTTTCTTCTTCAAGCTTTTTCTTTATTGATTTTTAATTCACCGAACCTCCACCAAAGTTACATCTTACTTTCATCTATCCTTTTTTCTACTCCCAACTTTGTTATCCATTTCTTTTGTCTCAGGAAAAACCTAACCTAAACCACCTTCAAGATGATGCATGTGGTTGCATAAAGCCCTTGAGACTTTGGAAGAATTGGAAGTTTTAACAAGTAAGTACATGTAAATTCTTATGAGTTGTTAGGATATGAGATAAATTTGGTGATTTAGTTTTCATTAAATGATCATGTGAAAATGGACATTTTTTTGTATACTGTAGCTATAAAATGAATATATTGATATTATTGTTTGTGTGTTTTGAAGATCAAAATGTCACAAGAGCGTTAAAATGAATTTTGGAGTTGAAAGATCAATGAAAATGTGTATGAAATTGATGCAGAAAATTGATAATGAATGGTACATACTCATGTTCTGTTTTTGGTTAATGATCACATATAGATCATGAATTGTTTGTGAATGATATTAAGTTGAAATGGAGTTGAGAATGAAGAGTAAATGAAGTATGAAAAAAAAATGATCTTTGTACAAGTGGTGTTAGCTGTAAAATCTAGAAAATTGGAAGATGAGTACTGGAAAATGTAGCAGTAACATATCCACTGATTGTGCTTATGTGTTTTAGCCATAATTTGTTATGTAGTTATCCAAATGATATGATTCTTGATTTGGATTAAACTAGAAACATATGGCTACATTGTTCATAAAGAATTGAATTCAAATTCTGTCTTAAAGAGTTTTAAAATTTGGCTTGAAGTTGAGTACAGGGTGCAATAGAAAAATAAAGAGAATGCAGAAAAATGTGAAGGAGTTACGTGAATGATTTTCTGTTTTGATGCTGTGTTTTAATCTTAGGTTTTGGTTTGTTTATGAGTATGTTGAGTTAAATGAGAGTCAAAATGAAGAGAAAATGAGAGTGGAATCAAGTTAGAGAAGTTGGTTTAAGAGAAAGAAAAGAAGAAGAAGAGAAGAAGAGTTGCAGATTCGGATGGAAGAAGGAAAAGGCACGATCGTGCCTCAGCATGATCATGGCTTTTATAAGCAATCTCGTGAGTCACGTCGTAGAAGAACTTGGAGACTCTGCACAATCGTGACTTTGAAGCTCTTTTTAAGGGGGACTGTTTCGAACATCCTTTGATCTTTTGTCCATATCTTCTTCTCCCGACGTCCAAAAGATATGGGATTCCTTCTGTCAAGATTGAGGTACGGAGCAGCTGACCGCAGTTTCAGGCCCAAGTGTGAGCCATGTCTAGGCAAGAGGCTCAGGACTCTCCAAATGTCGTTGCAGTGTGCTACTTATTTATGATCATGAAGCATTTGCATTGCTAGATCCAAGATCTATGCATTCCTTTATCGTACCTCATCTAACATCCAGGCTACATTATAATAGAGAGTTATTACAGTATGGATTAGAGGTGAGTACATCGATAGGTAGTACTACAATTACGGGAGAAGTCTATAGGAAATGCTTTATTCGGATTGATCAAGCAGAATTGGAGGCAGACTTGATTATACTACAGATGAGAGAGATAGATATTATCCTAGGCATGGATTGACTCACTGCTCATAGGGCTATCATAAACTGCTATACTAAGGAGGTGGTATTAGAGCAGTTTTTAGAGGAATTATTTAAGTAGTGCCATCCAGGTTGATATCATTTATGAGTGCATTGAGGATGATGCAAGGTAGATGTGAGGCTTATCTGGCCCACGTCATTGATACTTGAGTTGAGCAGAATGTGCAGGACATTTCTGTGGTTTGGGAATTCCTAGATGTGTTTCCCGCCGAGCTATTTGGTTTACCTCCAGATCAGGAAATGGAGTTTACAATTGACTTAGTTCTAGGTGCTTCTTCTATATCCATTCCTCCATATAGGATGGCACCTAAGTAACTAAAGGAGTTGAAGGCTCAGCTACAGGAGTTACTAGAAAAGGGTTTCATTAAACCCAGTGTTTTTCCTTAGGGAGCTCCAGTTTTATTTGTAAAGAAGAAAGATGGGACTTTGAGGTTATGCATCGATTATAGGCAACTGAATCGGGTGACAGTGAAGAACAAGTACTTGTTGCCTAGAATTGATGATTTGCTTGATTAGTTGCAGGAAGCTCAGGTCTTCACTAAGCTAGATTTGACATTGGGATACTATCAGTTGAAGATAGCAGACGCTAATGTACCTAAAAGTATATTCAGGAGAAGGTATAGGCACTTCGAGTTTTTAGTAATACCGTTTGGGTTAAATAATGCCTCGACAACATTTATGGCCTTGATGAATAAGGTGTTTCAGCCTTACCTGGACAACATTGTGATAGTGTTTATCGATGATATTTTGGTGTTTTCAAAGAATAGAGAAGAACATGCCAGACATTTGAGGGTAGTACTGCAGATTATGAGGGAGAAACAGTTGTATGCCAAATTCAGTAAGTATGAATTTTGGCTAGATCAAGTAGTGTTTCTAAGACATATAGTGACTGGACAAGGCATACAGGTAGATCTAAAGAAGATAGAGGCAGTGATGAAATGGGAAGCTCCAAGAAATGTATCAAAAATCCAAAGCTTCCTAGGATTAGCCAGATATTATCGGAGGTTTGTCGAGGTTTTCTTTAATCTCAGCTTCTCTGACAAAACTTCTGAGGAAGAATGTAGTATTCAGATGGAATGAGGAATATCAAAAGAGCTTTGAGGAGCTTAAGCATCAGTTGACTACGGCACCGATGTTGACTATTCCATCGAGGACCGAAGGATATATGGTATATAGTGATGCTTCGCATCAAGGATTGGGATGTGTATTGATGCAGTATAACAAGGTGATCACCTATGCATCGAGACAATTAATGTCTCACGAGATTAACTATCCAGTACATGATTTAGAGCTTACTGCAGTTGTCTTTGCTCTAAAGATATGGAGACACTATTCTCAATATGAATGATAAGGATCATGTTACTAGAGAGAGAACTATTTAATCTTCCTAAGGTAAAAACTATCATGAGAATTAACAAATTTAATTATTGCATTATTAGGTTATTTAATTAGAAAGATGTTTTGGTCAATTCAATTTAGGAATAGAAATTTTACTGCTTAACCAATAAAATAATTATAAATTAGGAATTATTACTAGTCCAAGGAACTAGAATCGTTTATTAAATCAAAATGAAGTTAAAACATTGTAAAGTCTTAGGGAATATCTTACTTAAGTTTATCGATTGTTTTATTCCTAATCACTATTTCAATTTAGTGCTTCAAAAATTTTCTTTTATCTCCTTTCCATCCAATCCTATTTGATAGTCTAGGTAACAAATTTTGTGAGCAATTAATAATTAAAAAATAGTTCTTGTAGGATTGATCATTACTTACCAATGTTAGGTACACTATACTGTGTACTTACAATTAAACAAAAACAAGTTTTTGGCACCATTTAGGGATTATGATTTGTTACTATTGATTTGATATGAAAAATGGTTAAACTATACATTATTTATTTATTATTATTAGATAATTTTTCTCTATTTCGTCTCTTCTATAATTGATCATTTATATACAAGATACTAAAAATTTTAGGAACCTTATTGAACTTTAAAATCGAGCAAACCTTATGTATATGGAGACTCTAAGAATATATGAAGGTCATAGAATCAAAGTCACCATGGAAAACATAAGGTATTTGAATGTTTTCTCCACATCGAGTGCTCAAGGGATTAGTTTAGGCATTACAAAGCCCAATATTAAAGCTAACACATTTGAACTAAAATTTTATATCCTCTTTATGACACAATAGAATTAGTTTGAAGCTTTCCTCTACAAGATGCTAATTTACATCTTTTAATATTCCTAGAGTACTGTAATGCATTGAAACTTAATGGTATCTCACCAGATGCCATCAAGTTAAGGTTATTCCTTTTTTCATTAAGGGACATAATGAGAGCATTATAAAAAACTTTCCCAATGAGATCTATTACCACTTGGAATCAACTATCCTAAAATTTTCTTACTAATTACTTCCTTTCAGGAAAATTGACCAAATTAGATACCAAATCACAACTTTTTTCCTAAATGGAAGGTGAACCACTTCATAAAGCTTAGGAGAGGTATAAAGAACGATTAAAGTCATGTCCTTAACACGAGCTTAAAAAGTGGCTCATTATTAAGATGTTTTACAATGGGATAACCAATAACACCAAGATTTAAGTGGATGTTGCTACTAGTGGTGCTCTCATGAACAAGAATATCAATGAAGCATACCACCTAATTGAGGATATGGCTTAAAATCACTATTAATTGTCAAGTGAAAGGGTAGCTCTAAAGAAGACTCCAAATAAGTATGATATTCATGCTTTAAGTCTTCTTACTGTTAATATTGATGCTTTAGCTTAAGAATTTGATTATATGAATGCTAAATTTATAGGGGAATCTAATGTTTCGTATGACGTGTGGATCACTAAGACTTTGGCCACTAATTATTAATTGGAGAACTTATTTTTCCAAGATTTATATGTTGAATAGGCTAACTTTGTCATTAACTTCAATTAGAAAAATGATCCATTTTCTAATACCTATGTGCTGGTTAGAGAAATAACCTCAATTTCTAATGTAGGAACAACTTTAACCATATTCCTCAAAGCAATGCTAGGTAACCCTTAATTTCAACCAAGGCCCTTTAACCTCTCTCCTTAAAAGTTTAATTTAAAGACTTTATCTGTGAATATTGTAATGACCCAAGCTAAGCAAAACGAGGGTTTCAATAAGGAAATTAGGTAGTTAATCTCTAATGTTGATGCTTTAGCAATCCATAATAAGAAATTAAAAGTTTAAATTGCCTGATGATCTAATGGTTCTGTTAGACCACGTGGTCAACTTTATAGCCAACTTGAGAACTCTAGAGAGCATTGTAAGGCCATGACATTAATAAGTATGATGTTAAAGGTTCCTAAGTTAAGAGAATTTGAAAACAAGAAAAAAAGAGGTTGAATCACCTAGCAAGGACAGCGAGTCCAAAGAAGAGAAGAACAAAGAAGATGAAGAATCTAAATAAATTCCATGTGCACTATATAAGCCACATTTGCCTTTTCCACAAAGATTGGCTAAGGATAAACTTGGTACACAATTTGGGAAATTTTTAGAAGTTCTTGATAAGTTGTACATCAATGTCCCATTCACAGAAGCTTTTAGAAAAATGCCCTCATATATTAAGTTTTTAAAGAAGATTTTGTATAATAAAGAAGAAACTTGAGGAATATGAAACTATGGTTTTAACTAAAGAGTGTAGTGCTATAATTCAAAGTAAATTACTTCCTAAACTCAAAGATCTTAATACTTTTCTATTTTTTATATTATTAATGATATGAGCTTTAATCATGCTTTATATGATTTAGGGCAAGTTTTGGTCTCATACTCTTATTTATTTGTAAATAAGCTCGAGTTGGGTAACCTAAAACCCACTACATTCTCTTTATAATTGGAGGATCATTTCATCAAATTTCTTATAGGTATATTAGAGGATGTACCTATCAAAGTTGGTAAGTTTTTCATTCTTACAGATTTTGTTATTTTAGAGATATAGGAGGATACTCAAATCGCCATCAATCTTAGAAGGCCTATCCTAACTACACCTATAACTATTATTGATGTGAAATTAGAAGCTTTCTTTGAGCGTTAGTGATGAGAGAGTAGAGTTTAATTTGTATAATGTTATTAAATATCCTTTTTTAGAGATTCTTATTGTAGGATTGACTTGACTAATCAGTCAGTGAGGGAGGAGCTCATTAATCATAATTCAAGTGAACCATTTAGAGACTAAAAAGAAAGCTCCACAAGTATATTTTAAATCTCTTCCTTCCACTCTCATATATGAATTTCTTAAACACAATTTTACTTATCCTATGAGTGTAAATACAAGTATAAGTGAAATTAAAATTGGAAGATTGCTAAAAGTCTTTAGATTACATTAAAATGTCATAGGATATGCCTTTGATGATATAAAAGGCATCATCCCATCCATTTTTATATATAGAATATTAATGGAAGATGGTTAAAAACCTTTTATATCAAATAAGTTATCAAGAAATATATGCTAAAAACTACTTGGTACTGAGATAATCTATGCTTTCTCTAATAGTGAATAAATTAGCCTAATTTAAGAAGCTCCTAGGAAAAGGGGTACGATTGTGAATATAAATGAGAAAAATGAATTAATCACCACTAAAATAGTCATGCATTGGAGAATGCGCATTGACTATAGAAAATTAAACAAGGTAAACCAAAAAGATTATTTTCCCATTCTCTTTATTGACCAAATGCTTGAGAAGTTAGAAAAGCATTCTTATTTATGTGACATGGATGGTTATTTTGGTTTCTTTCAAATTTCCGTTCATCTTAATGACCAAGAAATGATCACATTTATATGTTCTTATAGTACATTTTCCTATAAGAAAATACCTTTTGGTCTTTGTAATGCCTCGCCACTTTTCAACAATGTGTGATGGTTATCTTCTCTAATTTTACTAAGAAAATTATGAAAGTGTTAATGGAAAATTTCTCCATGTATGAAACCACTTTTCATGAATGCTTAACTAATGTTTCTGAAGTGCTATAATTGAATTAATAGAAATTTTATTTCCTACTAAATGAAGGCATTTTTCTAAGACACTTAATACCTTATAAGTGAGAGTTTGAGGTTGATAGAGAAAAAGTTCAAGGGATTAAGAAGAAGCTACCGTGTACCTTTGTCAAATGAGTGAAGAGTTTCTTAGGCCATGTCAATTTCTATCAATGTTCTATAAAAGATTTTTTCAAAATTTCTAAACCATTGACTAACATGTTTCTTAAAGATGTTATTTCTAATCTCGACCAAGATTGTCTTAATGCTTTTTACAAGTTAAAGAAGGAACTTATCTCTAATTTTTTTATATAACCTCCATATTGCAACCTTCCTTTTTAGGTTCATATATGATTCAGATGATTATGAAATTAGAGTGACTTTAAGGCAAAGGAAGGCTAAGAAGGTTAATGTAATTACTATACAAGTATAATATTGGATGAAGTCTAAGTGAACCATGCTACCATTGAGAAAGAGCTATTACTGGAGATGTTTTCTATTAATAAAATTTGGTCAAACTTAGTAGGCTTGAAGATTATTCTATACATCAATCATTCTACTATCAAGCATCTTTTGAGTGAAAATGATGCCAAGCCAAGACTGATTTAATGTATCCTTCTCCTTTAACAGTTTGACCTGAGATTTATAATAAAAAGGGAACTAAAACTTTAGTGATGGGACATCCTTTTAGAATGAGGTAAGACTTGGATAAAAATGGAGAAGATAAGCTACCATGATTCATTCCCTAATGATCAACTATTCAATATCTTAAAGTTGGAAACTCCATAGTATGCTAATTTTATTAACTACCTTGTATATGGAATTCTTCCTCCTAATTTGAGCTACTAACAAAAGAAGTTCTTTTTAAATATGAAAGATTATTATTTATATAAACCTTTACTGTTTAAATAGTGTGTTGAAAGGATTTTTACATATATCCTTGAAGATGAGTGGAGAGCAGAATCTTTCATTGTCATGCTTCCTCATATTGTAGGCATGCTAGAACTTTAAAAATCATCACCAAGATTCTCCAAACATGATTCTATTGGCCTACTCTTCAAAGATGTTCATAGGTACATGACTGCTTGTGACTGAAGTCAAAAAACTAATAATATTTGAGAAGAAATGAGATGCCTCTTAATAATATCTTAGAGGCTAAGATATTTGATGTTTAGGGAATATACTTCATGGTCCCTTTTCCAACATATTTTGGTAATAAGTACATCCTTATAGTGGCAAATTATGAGTCAAAGGGGCCGAAGCAATAACATCCCCCTACCAATAATGCTCAGGTGGTAGTGAGATTCTTTAAGAAACTGATCTTCCTAAATATTACATCTCTTAGTTGTAATTAGTTACAATAGGTTGCATTTCATAGAATGCCAATTTGAATATCTTTTGAGGAAATATAGGGTAACTCATAAGGTTTCATTAGGATATCATATTCTCATATTCAAAACTATGTCTAAGTTAAAGTTTTAAATTGGGAAATTAAGAGAATACTTTAGAAGAAATTTTATAGATTAAGGAAAGATTAGGCATTAAATCTAGACGATGTATTATAGACCTATTACACCACTTATAAGAATCCACTGGTAAGTCTTTATTAAACTTAGTGTAAAGGAAGTCTTTTCACATTCCATTTAAGTTGGAGCATAAGGCTTATTGGCAATCAAAGCCCTTAACTTTAATTTAAAGGGCTCTATTGAGAAGCAATTACTTTAACTTTAAGAGCTTAATGACATGCGGGTTAGATGCTTACAAGAATACCAAGATCTACAAGGAGAGAACCAAGCATTAACATGATAAAAACATCCATTATAAGGAGTTCTATAAAGGAGATTGGTTGCTTTATTTAACTTTCATTTGAACTTTTTCTTGCAACATTGAAGTCAAGGTTTAGGCCATTCTAAGTACATAAGGTTTTTTACAATGGAGAAGTTAAAGTTTGGAGTGAAAAAGTTAGAAACTTCAAGGTAAATAGGCAATAATTGAAGCCCTACAATGCTACATACCATATTGAAAAATAAATTGCATATGTCCTTTTTAACCCTGCCTTGATTTTTTAGTGATTTAAGGGGTTGAGCTTATAACTTTAAATGAGTGTTTGTTAGGATTTAACCTAATATGTATTTGCGTTTGATGTTTTGGTTGCATTTACTTTTTGAATTTATGTTGTTCTTACTAGTAGTTTTAAGTTTTGCTTAGATTCATAATTTGAAATTTATGATATTAAATCTTAACTACTTAAATTTATGATTTGAAATTTATAATGTTAAAGCTTAACCAACTTCTCATGGATGAGTCTTAAGATTAGTGCAATGTTATTTACAAGTTTGTTTACATGGTATGAACATGTGCCCTATATACTCTCATGTTGACGTATATCAATTTACGATGGAAAATTTGAGAGTAGTAGATTTAAACACAATATCATATAGGCCTCATGTAGTAAAACAACTTGACTTGTTTTGTCCATGTCTTCCACTATATTGACTTACACCAAAGTTTAGATGAGAAGTTGAGAGTAATGGATTTGCAGACAACTTTTAAATAGCCGCGTGTAGCTATGTATGGGAATACCCTAGCGTGTCTATCTCATGTCAATGTTATAAGAAGAAGTAGTATGTAACTGTTCTTAATTGGCTATAATATGACATTGTGAAGTTATTGTGTTCACCTTCAATCCCAAATGTGATAGACACACCTAAGAACACATCCTTATGTTTAAATAGGTGTAATTCCATAACTTCTTTTGACTAGGTACAATGCTATAACTTCTTTAATTAACACATGGATAATAGGGTAGCATGTTCAGCCCATGCTTTGTAACATCCCGTTTCCAGATAACGGGTTGAATTATAAAAACGGGTACATAAGAGATTAATCGGAGAAATTAGGAAAACACATCTCAAGCTCATGCATTTGTGAAAATGTGATTTTTGCACA
>JAOQMS010043310.1:0-12035 GCA_027563885.1 Erythroxylum longipes
ATTGGAAGTGTTTGATTTGATATTTTGATATGAATTTCTGAATGATATTTGATTCTCAGCGATAGCTGAATGCTGGATTGAGGTCCGAAGATTATGAAACCATCATCTGAACATTATATGAGATTTTGTGTTTGATCTATTCAAGATTTGATGCATTTCATAAAATGCATGCTCAAATAAAGGCGTTGTGACTTGAGATGCCAGTTAGAAGCACTTCCACGTAGAGCTTTGCTCCGTGATAAATCTGTTTTACACGTCGAGCTATGCTCCGTGAAGATGTTCTGATTGAACCCTACGAGCCAAAACATCTGTATATGTCTGTGAAAGGCACTCAGTCACAACAATAAGAACGAATATGAGTCCCCTGCATGTCCCATGCAAGTACGTGTGCACTATTTGAATGATATGCAAGCTAAACTAACTAATCTTCTATTAAGCTAATTTCTGAATACATGCTTGTTTGATTGAATGGATAACTGTGATATCTGTGTTGTATTTGTGTAATCCGATGAATTCATCAATGATGGTTCACTCACTGAGTTTGTAAAACTCACCCAAAATTTGCAATTATTTTTAGGATCAGAAGAATATCCCGTTAGGCTAACGGGAGTATACCTACAACATACAAGTGAAGGATAGAGGTTGGGATCAGTTCGCGTCTGCATTGCATTTTTCTGAACTTGTATTGAATTATTTAATTCGGAGCTTCTTGTATACTCAACGATGTATATTTTATCAATGAATGAAGTGAATGTTTTAAGTGAAATGATAACAATGTCGAGTATGTTAGATTTGTTATTGCTTCAACATACCATTATCATAGGTTATGTGCCTAAAAGCTTAGGTACGTACCCTATGGTAGTGGGATGTTACACTTAATGCACTACGAGGATACACCACTGAGGAGATGATAGAAGGACATCAATTCTACAATAGTTGCTTAAGATGATATCATGTGTCAATTTTAGATGATTCACTTTTCACTACCATCACCATCATGGTGAAGATGCTAAAAAAGGGCGAAAGATGATACAATTTTGATGTGCATGAAATAAACATATATTTAATAGTATTTTCATGTTTTCCATTCAAATTAACTTAGTTTAATTGTTTTTTTTCTTATTTTAGGTCATTTTGTAAGAGTTGCTTAAGGAATGATATAGCTAAGAAATGGGACTTATGTGTCAAAAATGAAGAAAATACCAAATATAGATAAATACGACTTAACACATAATCATATTCTTCTAAAAAATTCAAAATTTGAGAAAGGATAAAAAAATTTGTTCATAAAAATAAGCATGTATATACCCGTATAATTTCTTATAATTTAAAGTGAAAGAAAGTGATAACCTAATGGGCAATCTTAGGGTGTCAGTGCCTGTGTCCATATGTAGAAAAATGGTAATGAATAAGACAATTGAAGATGCAGGCGTGTCCGTGTCTTTACAATCTCCTATAATGAAAGCAATTTATAACACGTTATAAGATGTAATAGTGTCCTAGACCATGTTTGGTGCTGGATTTTATTATAAATACGTATGTAAACACTAATTGGAAGTGAATTTTAAATTCTTGTATGTTTTTAGACAAGGTTTAGTAGTTTCCTACCATAAGAGAGACCAAAGACACAACAAAGATTCATTTTCAATAGAGAGAGATTGAAATTCATTCTAAAAAAATTATTATCATCAAATTATTGAGATTTTTGTGAAGGGATATCTTACTTTGAGTTCTTCTTTCATTTCAATTGTTATTTATGTTATTTTAAGGATGATTTTAGGTTAACATCTTTTATATCTAGATTGGGTGGAACCCTAGTTGATTATTGTATTCTTTACATAATTTTTCAATAAAATTTTCTATATTTTAGATTTATATATTTTAATCTTAACATTTATTATATACAAGCAATAGCTTATATCTTATTCAAATTACATATAGTCATATTTAAAAGTACATATAGGTAGATTAAATTAGGCACATATATTAAAGATTAAATATGGATCTAGATATAGACTTACTTGACCATTTTAATAGTAGGGTAACCTTTTTTGACATTTCAAAGAAGTTAGTACTTTTTAGAATAGTTAATTAGATAGATATATTAGCTAATCAATATATGCGAAGCAGGTTGTACATCAATAAATTGCAGATCATTACATTAGAAAACCTTACTAGTCTAAATGATAGAAATTTAATAATTAAATCAAGGATGAAAGATGAAGCTAGAGAAAAACTTTGATTTGAATATTACTTATATTAATATTCTCTTTTGATTTTTATGAAGTGCTATAGTGATAATTACTTTTAATCAAATTAACCAAAATCCCAAAATTATTATTGATTACATAAAAATAAAAAGAATATAATACTTACTACATACATAATTCATCTTGGGATCAAATCTTATTACCACTTTACTAGTACAAAATTATACGTCCACTTAGCTTATTCTTAAATAATAGTATGGTTATAAATCCTTCAATAAGTTTTTATTGTTATTGCTGAGGAATAGGTGCAATATTGAAGATATTTAAAAATTATTAATCTAACCACTTTGTTTATATTTTATTTAAAATTGTTTATTTTATTATTGATTTTTTGTTTGTTGTGCTTGTGTAGATTTAATTGTAACAGTGGATATCTTGTCATATCACTAGAAGAAACTTCTTAAAGCTAATAGAAGAAGATTTCGAGCTTATGAAGATGCTTTTGCAAACACTTTAAAAGAGGAAAAAGGATTTCTACATGAGAGAATTAACACAAAAGAAGGAGGGTGAGCAGAGAACTATGCTATACTATGTGAAGCCATCATTGATAAGTACACAATCAAGCATGCAAATACTAGTTATCACATCAAAAAATTTTGAGCACAAATTAATATTATATAGATATTGCAAAAATTTTTGCCATTGGACAAGTTGCCAGACGAATATCTTAATGTAGATATTGGTCCTTTCTTATAGATATGTGACATATTTAAAATTAATAAGACATTTGAAGATGCCATTAGGTTAAGGTTGTTTTGATTTTCTCTACAAAGGTAGGCTAAGTAATGGTTGAAGTCATAATCTAGTATTTTAATCACTATATATGACAATTTATAGGAAAAAAGTTTAGTCAAATACTTCCCATTAATGATAACTATTAAACTAAGGAATGATATCTTTTCCTGTTGATAGTTAGATAATGAAACCTTATATGATTCATCAGGGAAGTACAAGGACTTACTAAAGAGCTAGCTTTACTACGAACTCCAAACTTAATTTTAAGTTCAGAGTTACTATAGTAGGCTAGATTATGCAACTAAATAGATGGTAGATGTAACCGCTAGAGTTACCTTGAATAGCAAGACTCTTAAAGTTGCCTTACAATTGATTGAGCATATAATCATGAAAATTTAACAATGAAAATCAAGTCAAAATAAGGCACTAAGATCAACAGGTATTAATAATATGGACATGGTCACATTATTCATAGCTCAAGTAAAAGTGCTTATAAGAAAATTAGTAGCCTAGTTAGAGCCATAAGACCATTTCAATAATTATGTTATGAGTTATGTGGAGGAGGTTATCTTGGCAACAAATGTTAAGTAAGTACTCCCTTTTCTAATTCAACTTAGCTAATGACATATCTTAAAATTTACCAACGATAACAAAATAATCCATACAATAACATATACAATTTAGGATGAAGAAATCAACTAAGCTTTTATTAGAGTAACCAAGGAGGAGGAGAGATCAATAATAAAGTATGTTAGATTGGGAGTTAGCCATTTACAGTTACCCAATAAGAGATTATAAAAATAAAACTATATAAAGATTTGAAAATTTTATTCCAAAGGTTAATATGATGGCTACTTCAAATAAGAATATAAAATTCAAATTGGATAGTATGTAAACTTCATTAATTCTATATGTCGAGAATCCTTACAAAATAATGAAAGAGCAACAAGTTGACGAAATTGAGGAGTGTTAAGATATAGATAATTAAGTAAGGGAATGGACAAAGGTAAGAGAATCATTCCATTTATAAATTTGGTCTCACCAATGACTGCCTATACAAAATTTCTTACAGAAATCATGATAGCTACTTTGTGCTTAGCTCAGAGTTTTCAAATTAATTGAAATTCCTATATTGTAAGTATACGACTCACTTAAAATAGTATAGCTAGGTATCATTCCCTTGAGGATTGGTTTGTAACCTTATAATTCAAATTGAATTTTGTTTAAGTAAAAAAATAATGAGAGATTGAAATTGCAAAAGTTCACAATTTAAAGGCTTGTAAACACACTTTAAAATGTCAAAAAAATTAGAACACAATTTTGGTTTAGAGAATCAAATTATAAATATTAGCGTCATTCTCTCCATACCATATAATCCCTCACTTTCTTAATGCAATCATGCTTATTCCTAGGCATTCTAATGTATTGGCCCTTCCTCTCTCAATACTCAAACCAATTAAACCTAAAATAATGATTAAAATTTGGTATGTGATCTCTCATCCTATAGACTTTACTTAGTTGTTAATTGGATATGAAGTAACCTGTTGGATAGCCCTTGAAACATCCAAGATCTCTCTCTAAACATCAAGTTAGCTTGATGTGTGAAGTGGTCTCAGGGATTCCCAGTCTCATTATACATCCGAACTGATTTCCTAACTCCATTTCTCAATGTAAGCAAGGCATATAAAGTCCACACATCATAAGCATTAGAGCAAACCATACATTAATCCAAAGGGAGTTCTTATAAGGTAAGATCAACCCTAAAATCTACATAGAAATCCATTACAATCATCAACAACATCCTCACAACAACTCCATACATCTTATCCATACAATAACTAAACAAAAACAAATGAGAAAAGAGAGAATAGAAGGTTTATGAGTTGAAGAACAAAGTTGGAACTTGGTGTGGCAGCTTTAAGATCTCTTGAAATCACTTCATTCTTTATGAAAATCCACACAAAAATGTGTCTATCATCCCCTTTTTGGTGTGCTGTACAATTCCCTTCTTTTCTAGTGTGAAAACTGGGGATTTTTATACCCCTTTGGGTACTTAAACTGACTTAGGATACAAATGGAGCTACTTGTAATTGCCAGCTAGAAAGTTGGAAAATTCTAGCTTATACTTTGGTCACGATCGTGACCTGTTGTTTTCCAGCCTTATTTTCTTCTTTTATTTCTCGTTTGATACCAAAAACAAGTCTATATACAAGTAAGCTAATGATCAACACAAATAAGGTCCAAATCCTACCCAAGCATTGACATACAACCAAGCAAAATGTATGTACATCAAAACATATGAAAAGTATGCAAAACCTAAGCTTAAAAACCTTCATTTATAACCTAACAAGTAATTTATCATATACAATCACGTAAACATGCAAGTTATATGAAAACAACATAAAACCTAGGCTAAACATCCTAGAATTTATACTAAACATACACATTATAACATAAAATGACCTAGACAATCCTATAACAAACATTACTTATTAAATCATGGATAAAAAAAAGGGGAATAGAAGAGTTTGAGACAATTGCATTAACCAAGGAATGCAATGCTATTATTTACAACAAGTTTCCACTAAAGCTTAAGGATCGAAGGAGTTTCTATATTCTTTTAACTATCACTGATGTTGACTTTTCTAAATTATTATGTGATTTAAAGTACAACTAGGTCAAAAAGTGGTGAAATGGTTGAAATACATATAGAGACCCATTATGCATTAACAAAGTAAGAATTCTAAAAAGCCATTGTTGCTAATGGAGATATTCTCACTGATGACATGTCGTCTAAAGAGAAGATGGAAAAATTTACCATTTGTGTACCTCTTGGGAAAGAAATGAAAGAATTTATCTTAATTCAAAATTGTTAAAAACTATTAGTGAAATGAATGCTTCGTCATAATTATAATTTCTATATGACATTTCTTATATTTTTTTACTATTTTTGAAATTGAGGGTTTTATCCTTTATTCTAAAAGATCCAATTTAATTATTGAAGCCTCCTTTGGATCATCACATCTTACTTAAAGATAAAGCCAAATTGATCCATAAGGTTAAACTAGCCTATAAGCTTCGACAAAATGATGAATTTATCAATATGAGAGAAAAAGCAAGCATTTTCATTTCCCTTACTAATAAACTAGTACTTTTCTTAGTTAATTGTCTTATTTTCCCTTATTATGTCAGTTATGATTTTGTGTCTCTCTACTGTCTCTCCATTCAAGACTAAGTCAAATATAAGGAAGGTTTAATTTGGTTATTATAAGTTAGTGTTTGGATGTTATTTTTATCTATTGTAAGGTTTTAATCTCCTTACACTTGAAAATATCATAACACACATTAAAAAATTTAATTTAAAATAGGTATAAGATGTTAGAGAATCTATATTGTCAATATGGATTTCTTTCTTTATGTAATTGACATACTAAATATTTTGGATCTTCAAATCTAACTTGCATTCCTCTAATTCTATACAACTTTATAAATAAAGGGATTTATACACAATCATTAACATAGTAATTGGCATGATCGTGAATGTACTTGTACCCTATATGCTATTTTGAAATTTCCAATAGTATAAGTTATTAGTAAGTGTGTACTAATTTACATAATAAGATGCCAAATTGAATTAAATATATATTATAATATATCTAGGTTAAGACAAATTACAGTATGTTATATTATGAAATTAAGTTTAGTATTTATGTCAAATTAGTAAATTTTGCATTGGTTAATATAGGATATAAGAAATTGTTTAAAGCATTTCACACTTCTTGAAAGAATTACTAATAAACTGATGTAAATTAAATTATATTTCAAGTATCATAACCTTCAATTTAATTCATAATTATGGATTGAAGGAGTATAACTAAGTATGTACTACTTCAACTTTTTGAGGAAAGTATATGGTATGTTATTCATTATTCATTTATACATATCCTTGTTGACTCAGATTCCTTAGCGTCAACATTATTTCTAACATTGGAAAATAATCATGTTCCTATATGGATGTTTGTAGAAGTAAATGGTTTTAGATATAAAATCAAGTGTAAGGAATTTTTATACTATATATGACAATTTAAATAAGTTTGGGTTCTATATATAAGGAAATTAGGGACTTAAGATATGGTAGAACATTTTTATAATTGTATATATATTGATGATTCACAAATGTTGCCATAATTATATAATAGGTTTGAGTTAAATGAAATTTCATTCATTGTTATCTTTACAAGGTTATTTTTTCATAATTGGTTTATTTAATGTACTGGAACAATTTATCATTATTTTTATTAAAATGTAAATTATATTGAAATATTGCATGATTATATGCAATCTTCCATCCTCTTTTGAACATTAGGATATATTATATAGTATAAAACATAGATTTGCCTCTACACTTATGTCTTTTTGTAATTAGAAAGAAAGATTGGAGAAGGTTTTATTATCTATTTCATTAAACTAAAATTTTCTTTTGTTAGAAATATGTTTTCTTTAAAGAACAAAGGCATTTCTGCATAAATTCTAATACAGTGTGTTCTTAATTATATTGCTCTATAGATTATAAAAGTAGTACATAGCTAGAAACATGTATGTGTTCTTATTCATTTTGGACCATCCTTACATAGTAATATACATTGGCATATATATCTCTATGTGAATATATATAACATGTTTAGGACAAATGAACATGTACATCACTATCATGTATGCAACAATATTCCTAACCAAAACCAAAAACTTGAACACATTTTTGTATATGTGTGTGTATCAAATTGTATTCTTGTATGAACATTAACTTATGTGACATGACCAAATAGACATATACCTAGCATTGTATAATAAGATTGCCTGCCACATTCATTATTTTTTGGGAATGAAAAATTAGTTGGAACTTGGTAAGATTACACCTACGATAATAATTTATTTTGAATAAGGACCTTGATTTTAATTCAAACACTAGCATAACTAAATCATGTGATTTTTATGAAGGCATAATTGAATCAATATTTAATGGTTCCTATTATCATGGTTTAATAGTCCTATAAGCTAACGTGGGCTCTTTGCAAAATCCTTATGCCTTCATATAATGTTTTATAATTAGAGTGATGAATAATCCATCAGACCATATCCATAGATATAGTTGGATAGTTTTAACTTCCTTGAAATAGAATATGAGAAGGGAAGTGTCTAGAGGTTTTAGTTTTAGTTGACTATTAAAAGACATTATAAAGCTAATAATTAACCATTTTTCTAAAGCACTAATTCAAATAAATTCCTTATAGGCTTTATTAAATTTCATGAATTTAGTTTAAGAGTGTTAGCATAATTGTTATAATTATTAATTTATATTTGTTCAATTTTGTTAATTACTATTTCAATTCTTTATTGTTGTATATATGTGTGTGTGTGTGTGTGTGTGTGTGTGTTATATCTTTAACTAGTGATATTTGCAAACAAATACATCTAAAAATAGTATTATTTATTGACAATTATTATAAGGATGATTGATTATAAATTTGGTGACATTTTAATTCTATAGGTAATTAAGAAAATAATTAAAACTTGTATTTAAAAAATGGATTTAAATTAATTAGATATGACAATAGTCAGATAATAAATATGTTGTTGTGGAAACTATGTGTTTGAAAAAAATGACTATACATCTATGAATATTGTTATAAAATTTAATATAAGTAAGAACCTAAATGGACATAATTTTGAAATTTGGAGTATGAAAATCCAATATGTATTAAAAGATCAAGATCCTTTTAACTCACTAAATGAAATTATGAAAGCTCATGAGGAGGAAATCAACACTTAACATAAGAAATAAAAAGTGAGGATAGTGTTTCCAAAAAGAAATAAGATGTTGCAGTTATTGTAATTATAGTTTGGTAATCAATACTTTAGTGTTATGTAAGCATTTGGAGATGAATAATTTTTGTTTTTTAATTAAGTTTTTTGCATGACTTCCTTTTGAGAATGACTCAATATTTTTTGACACCTAAATGTCCTATACTTGAATGGTGGTGGGAGATTTGATAGTCATTTATGCATTTATTGTCATTTGCATTAGTAAAATACTAGACACATCAAGTTTGGAAATATTAAGATTCATAACACATTAAGCATGTTTGATCATAACTTCAAACGTTATATTTTTATTATTCTAAAAAATGGATAAATATCATTTACCCTTTATAAATGTAGAATATAAAATATTTACATTTAGTTTAAAATCTGTGAAGGTGTGGTATTGAAAATGTGGAAAATATTATATGTCTTTATCTAGGATCATTTTTTTAACTCATTCATGGTATTCTTATATTAATTATCTAGAAGTGTGAACTTACATGCTCAAGAACATGAACATGTGATTAATTATGTATTTATGTATAATTGTTTATATAATTATGTGGTTTCATTTGTTTCCCAACACAAAATTGACCATACAGTTATGTTAACAGATGTATTACGCTTTGAAATATGTTTTCAAATATTGGTATACTTACATATGTTTATTTTATGAAATTTCATTTTCCTACCTTTTTAGCCAAAATTTAAATTTAAACATGTTTAAGTGATTTCTAACATCAGTAAACTATTTGTTTTTCACTTTTGAAGCATTTTAATTTTCCTACATTTATCTACTAAATTCTTTATTGATGACCTTTACATCCATCCTATCTTAACACTCAATTTTAGTAATATCTTGTACTATACCTTTGAGGGAGAGCCTTAGAGTAACTAGCAAAAGTTGCTCCTTTATGACCAAAAGGTCACAGGTTCGAATCACTAAAATAACCTTTTTGTAAAAATACAAAGGTCAGGTTGTGTACATCAATAACCCTCCCTAGACCCCCGTAAAGCGGGGAGCCTTATACACTAGATACATTGACTTTTAGGGGGAGAGACTTGGAGCAACGAGTAAAAGTTTCTCTTTTGTCACCAGAAGATCACAACTTCGAATAACAAAAACAACCTCTTTGTAAAAATACAAGGGTAAAGTTGTATACATCGATGTCCCTCCCCAGACCCCCATAAAGTAAAAAGGCTTATGCATTGGGTACGTTGACTTTCACTTTTGACTCTTGTATTATACCTTTCTTATGCCTTCCACTCTCAAGTTCTCGACAAAGACACATTAAATTTTCATTATGTATTTCAAGAAATAAAAAGCTTCAAACCTTTTGTAACTAAAATGCTCAACCATTTGTAATCGAAATACTTAGTTGTAAGTATGCTTAAAAGGTGTTTCCTTTTGGTATATTCCTTTTTGAAAGCTACTCCTTATAAGGAACTAAGGAATATACCTAAAAAATATTTCTCACATTCTTAAAGACCTTGATCTTTTCTTATTCTTAAGGAATTTATATTTGTCAGGTGTGATATACTTCTTCTTTTCTTTTTATAAATGTTAGTATTACTAATTATATTTTATGAAAACATAAATTTGTAATTTTGTAAACTGTCCAATCTTAATGTTGGGAAACTTTAGAATAAGCAATTCTTGTGATAGTAATAAATCAAACATAAATTAATTTCAAACAAGGATAGTTAGAAGTATAACATGGAGGAAGAGAAGAAGGTGACATTGAGTTAGTATTGCCTCTATAATTGCGAAGGCAAATTGATGCATGTCGAACACACAAGAAAATAAAACTTAACACTATATAAATAATTTATAGTAGTGGTGAGCAAGGATCGTATCCACAAAGAGTGTGTGTCGTCTACATTTATAATGAATTAATTAGTTTTTATGATTTGGAGGGGAGTTGATTGAATTTGATTAAAAAATAAAGTAAAACTAAACTATTAAAGGTAACTAAAATATAACAATACAAAAGTGATAAAATTCACAAATAGTTTCAAATCCAATTCTTAGTTCAATCTCAACCTTCACATGAATGAGCATAATAAATCATTTTGTTCTCATACCTCTCCTCGAAACTATTAACTATAAATTAATAACATGCTTTGTTAACCCCAGTTTCCCTTAAGTTTTATAAAATTAAAATAAGCTCTTTAATTGGTCTAGCTATCAAACAACCTAGAATAAGCTCTTTAGATTTAGTGTGATAACTGTATTATGTAATAGAAAAATAGGTTAATCTAGGCAAAACCACATAAGCTCAGGTAATTTAATTTATGCTATATTATCCCTAATGATGCTTTACCATTAGTTTTTCATAAGTGAATAAGATATAAAATGATTACGTATTGCAATCTAGATTCTGGCAGTGTATTCATACATAAATGATCTAATTGGAGTGTTTAAATCATTAATAAATAAATCCCAAAAAATTAATCATAGAATAAAACAATCAATTTTAAAAGAGAGTGAGAATAACACTACTAAATAAAAAAAATGCCCAAACATGTTCATCAGCCTCAATATCCCCTTTAAACTAGAAAGATCAAGGTTAGCTCCTCATATCTATACAAAGGGTAAGAAATATACCCCTTTTCGTGTCTCTAAACTCTTTATAGCTCATTTGGCTTCTTAAATGCCCTTTTATAGTAAAAATTAAGGTTTTTTCATAACATACAATCAACTCTTCTTTATTGCTCAATATGTAAATAGATTAAATATAAATTTCATCCTTATTAGGTCAATCCTTTGGTGATTACTAATGTCTCTCCCAACAATGCAGTAGAGATTAAGAGTCTAAAAATAGGGAAGATAATTGAATGTGAGTGGTCATCAACTCAAGCCTTATCCTAAAGAATTTCAAGTGGAGAATGTATAAGTTGTGATCTATGGAGATTAAAATTTTATCATATAATGAGAAAAATATGAATTGAAGTTAACAACATTAAATAAAAGTACTGCTTGGGTGGTAACCCAAGGGGAGTTTTTTCCTTTTCTTTTACATTTTTTCGATTGTTCAGTTTATTAAAGGCTCAAGGGTAATGTTGGCAAGACACTTAAGTATAAAAGACCAAAGGCATAAATGGAAGGGCAAATGGGACAATTCTCAATCATTAAGGGCATAATTGGAAGAAGAAGTGTTGTCTTGC